>JALPBZ010000016.1:0-169943 GCA_026538355.1 Cryptococcus sp. GC_Crypt_5
TTGTTCCTCTTGTTATTCTCATGGCAGTTCCCCCACTTCAACGCATTATCACACATGATCCGGCCATTCTACGCATTATCGGGCTACCCGATGCTCTCCGTGCTCTCGCCGCGGCTCAACGCGCTCGTCTCACTGCGCCACGCAATCCTCCTCATACCCTTCACGGCGGTCATAGCGCCGCTATCAGGATCGGTCGATTGGTCATTCGCCCTCACGTCGGCTCTGCCCAACGGCATCTTCGCGTGGGACGCGTGGAAGTTCTATAAACACACCAACGAGGTAACGGCCAGGAGACTGTTCTTCGTCTCGCTCTGGTATCTACCAGCGATACTGGGGCTGATGCTGGTGCATAAGAACCTTGCTGGGTGGTTGACTGGGGCCCGCGCCTCAGAAGACGCAGAAGCAGAGAAGGAGAAGGAGGAGGGGTTAAGGCTCGAGAAGGCATAAGGGACGAAAGAGTCAAATAGGGGCACTGTCACATCTTGTATCATCACCACACATCTATAGCATTTGCATGGCATCACAATCACATTTCATTTATGATCTCGGCACGATCCTGCCTCCGCACGTCGAACAGCGTATACTTCTACATTGTCTGCTGACGGTTAGATGAAGCATACACACAATGTATGCGGTACTCGTTGCGCCCTTCTCTGGACGATTGCTGGACGGTATCGAAAAAAGATGCATCAACGCTTCTCATCGGTTCTCTTCGCCTAGATGACTACTGACCGACCACCAGCGGGAGTGCTCGAGGTCCGCGAGGATAGACATGGCTCCTCACCATGACGGCATTGAGGCAACCGCAGTCAGTTCCGCGGATGGTCTCGCAATCAAAGTCTCGATGCAAGGAACGAGAAGAGGGAAGACATTGAAGGCCGAATGCAGACTTTTGACATCTCCGTCAACCAAGACGAGCGTCCAGGCGGTATGCATGTAGTCCTCCAGCAGTCGTTCAAGGATCCTTGTTCCTATGCATACCCTCGCCTCATATGCTGTATGCTGATCCAAAGGCCGCATACAGCTAGCAGTCAATCACACAATGACGTGTTGTAGGTCTATCCATAGGAGAGTGATAACGGTAAGCCCGCAAGGGGGCTAGCCTAGTTACAAGATGAAACAGGGCATGCACTTTCCATATTACACACACTTTATAACCTATTTTCGCGCTAGTCGTACTCGTACCGAGACGCGTTCGCGTTGCCGTTTTCGAGGTGGCCGAAAGCGGTGGCCAAGCGAGCGACGCGTCAGTGCAACTCCCATAGTTCCAGCTTGATACACGACACATCATGGTCTTGGTGCATCGTTGTTGTCGACGCTCTGAGCAATGCAAGAGGCAGCGATCAGCCTGCGTGATATGTATAGCGACAGCGGATGTCTTGGCGTGACCTGCGCATCGAGCAGGAGAACTGGAGAAATGGAGAAAATGGTCGTTCGCACGTGGAGAGACGATCACTAACTCAGGGAAAGTGGTATTGCACTGTGACTTTCAGGGTAAACACATACTCTTTTGTGCGTACACTCAGTCTAGACAATGAAGGGTCAAGGAAAGATCAAAGATGGCTTTTTGATCCAATTCGTCGTCGTTCAACCTTCACTACAAGTCAGTTGTCTATCCTTTACACTCTCTACTTCATCGATCATATCTTGAATCACTGCATCAACAAAGCACTTGACAATCGTATCGCATTGCTATACTACTTCGTTGACAAACTACACTCGTTTTCGCCAACGCTCATTTATCTCAACTACCCAAAATGCGCGCCGCCTTCGCCCTTGCCGTTCTCCCCATCTTCGCCGCTGTAGGTAGCATTCCCTTCTCTGCCCATCAGACTCTCTTGGTTTGCTGTTGTGCTCCGCTCACCCTTGATGTTGTTAGGCATGGGACACCCCTGTAGGCTTCGTCCGTCGCACGGCTGAACCAGCTTGTGCCGACGAATGTTTCGCTGATGCCATCTACGATGGAGTGAGTCAAATTTCCATCTTGCGCTGGTGCAAAGCGTGACTCGACGCGCCGTCAATGATGAGATATCTTGATATACCCATTGCTGATCATTTTGACGCTCTAGTCGCTCTGCAACACCACCGACGTCGCGTGCTACTGCACAGACAGTCTGACCACCGGCTCCATCCAAAGCTGCCTCGAGGCCAGCTGCTCTGTGCGTCTTCTTACCTTGTGTTATCGTAACACAGGTTCATCGCTGATGCCAAATATCACGTCTGTTTAGACCTCTGACATGGAACAGGCGTACGAGTACGGCCAAGAAGTGTGCGAGGCCGCGGGCGTCAGCGTCACCATCCCCGACTTCAGCGGCAACACATCGTCCTCCTCGTCATCCTCCGGAGCCTCGTCCACTTCATCGGCCGCTTCCAAGTCCGCCTCGTCAGCTGCCAACTCATCAAGCACTGCTAGCTCTGCGTCCAAGACCGCCGCGGCAGCTACGAGCTCAAGCGCTGCTGCCGAAAGCACCGAGTGAGTAACCGCTTTGCGTTCTCGTGCATCGCGCGTACTGATCTCGGTTTCTTGTCTTTGCAGCAGCAGCAGCAGCACCTCGACAGCAGCCGCTTCCTCGTCCTCGGCGGCAGCTTCGGAGTCGGCATCGTCATCGTCCAAGAGCAGGTGAGTCCCAGTGTCCTTAGATGCATCTGGAAGCACGTCATGTTAGAAGCTTGCTGACGCGCCGTCGTTACTGCAGCAAATCATCCGCTAGCTCCGCCAGCTCTGCATCTTCCGCTGCTGCTTCCAAGTCCGCCTCCTCATCGTCCGGCAGCGCATCCGCCTCTTCCTCCGGCGCGAGCTCCGCCGCAGCTGCTAGCGCTTCCGCCTCCACAGCGGCCTCGTCCACCGGCTCGGGTTCCTCGGCCGCCTCTGCCGCTTCAAGCACCACCGCATCCGCTTCATCAAAGATCACCTCCACTGTCGCGTCCGCTTCCACGTCAGCCTCTGGCGCTATGGAAACTGCCAAATCAGGCTTTGCCGGTATCGTCTTCGCTGTCGTCGGCGCTCTCCTCGTTCTCTAAGCGCGCGTCAGCAAACGACAAGTGTGTAGCAGACAGGCCGAAGGAAGTGGATAGGCATGTGTGAAGTGGTCTCTGACTCGATAGTGATATAGTGAATATGGACTTTTGACAAGCCAGGTTTAGCTAGGTGATAGGTGATGGGTGATAGGGGTTACTGGCTGAGCAGATCTTGTCGGATCGGATCGGAAAGGATCGAATACGGACATGGAATCCTCTTCTCGAATGCTTGAACGCTGTATACGAATATGGTTTGATACCTGTAAACATATATCATGCAGAGTGTATTCGTTGCTGGTATTGCGTACTGCATTACTACGGCTGATCTGGGCGCACGTCTTGCGATAGTCTCGCGATACGCGATACATCTCTAGTACAACAGTCGATCGCATGCCCGAGCCTTCAGTGTTCTATGTATCTACGCGTCTATGCTTTAACGGCTACGCGCCTGGCTTCCCTCTGTAACGCGACGTTCACCGCGCCCATAGTCGGGGCCATGGCCTACGACGCACCATCGCAGCGGTCAGCATCGCTTACGAGCTGGATAGATTGATGACTGACCTTTCGCACTCTCTCAGGATCGTACCCCATGATCTGGGCAGTCTGGACAATAGCCTCGATCTTGGCATTGGTATTCTTGAGGTAACCCGCCATTTTGCCCGCTTTTGCATCTTTGCCCGCGCCGCTCATGCTTGAGCCAAGCGTGCCTCCGGCCGAGGGAAGGATGGCGGACCAGTATTGGCGTAGGAACTCTGTCGCGGCGTTGTGGCACGAACGCATTTGTTCATGCACCACCTCCGGGAACGGTTCTGTGTACGCCAACGGAGACGTAGAGACGGTCGTCAGCCGGCTAGTGCATAATTGGGACAAGCGACAAGAAAGACGGAGCGGACGAAGGCAGCGCATTCGATCTTCGATTGCCATTTGAGTAGTTGTACGACTCACCATTCACAGCCGTCTCAGCATTCGACCGCACATGCAAATCTTTAATGACCATGTACGCCGCCGCCTGCGCGTCTCTCTGCAGCGCAAACGCCTCGTGCTGGGGATTGACCGCGGTCGTCCCATCCTCATTGGCAATAGTGTGACCGGGGTTCGGCATGCACACGCTCGCGAAATCCGCGGTCCACGATTGGACCGTGCCAGCTGTTTGCAATGCGATGTTGCGCAGTTCCTATTACGAAAGAACGTTAGTTCGAGCGATTTCTCGTTGATAGCAGCAGAAAGCGGAATCGACGTACCTCGGCGGATCGACCGGGAAGGATACCCCGCGGCCCATCGTCCTGATCTCCGGCGTTGGTCATTGTCTCTGCGTCCTGCACGTCGAGCGTGATCGTACTGGGCCCAGCGGGACCGTGCAGGTCTTCCAGGTCTATCTCATTATATATGTTCACGCCCTGCACGAACCATCAGTGGACAGTACGAGTACCTAGGCTGGAGGCAGACTTACTGAGCCATATGACGTATCCATCAAAGCTGAAGCATCCCGATTGGCTTCGGCCCTATGTCATAATTGTCAGCTGGCTGGTCGTTGCAGGTACTTGTGGCAAATCCAGCTCACGCTCGGAGAAGCTTTTTCGAGTGATCGTTGAACCGCCTGATCAGAGGCAGAGCGCTTCGTTCTCGGCCAGCTTGCATCGTCGGATCGCGAACAGTCAAGGACTGGTATGATGCAGAATCAGCTACACACTCGACGTTATGAAGCTGGATTGGCATACCTCGCCATGGTCTTCCTCGGTAGCAGCCAGATCAAGGAATCGTTCCACGTTGTCCGGCTGCAATTGGCGCGGCTGGACATCTGCAAGCGGGAAGACTATCAGCTGAAGATCGAGGGGGAACGATGGGTAAGCTCACTCCAATCAGGCTCCTCAAGATACTGGTCGAAGATCTCATCTTTCTTCCTTGACAATTCGTCGTTGGCCGTCTTTCGCACAGACGCCCGATGTCTCTCCCACAATTGCGACGTAAAGTATCTGGACCAGAACTCCGTTTCGCTGATCTACAAGTAGACACGTCGTGAGCTACGAACGATCAACCGAAGGTTGCAGAGTATCCCGGTCAACGTACTCCTGGAACATACTTCGCATAAGCATCTTGGACCACTGGGAATTCCTCGAAGATCTCTCGTGTAAGTTCTTTGGACAGCTTGAGAACCACTGGACCCGAATCGGCCTGCTTGATTCCGACGCCTGTACCGCCCGTGCTCTTGCCCTTGCGGCCTGCGTCGAGATCGAATCGGTCGTCTAGGAGACGAGATGCTCGTCCGGGCTTTTGCGCATATGCCATTTCCTCCGCTTGTATCAGTGCCTATAAGCGAGGCGAGATGCAGATCAGTACGTGAGACACCACCTAGGACGAGCACCAGTGACATACCTCTCGCCCATCCCAGAATTCCTCTTCGGTGATCTGCTTCCCTAGCACTAGCTCTTGATGCAGCATGCGCAACGTAGGATTCTTCTCCAGCACCCTCTGCCGCAATTTGTAGTCCCTCTTCCTTGCCGCTTTGACAGCTGGCGGGACTGCAGGCGACGCAGCACCTGGCGTTGCTGGAGAGCTGTCTTCTGCTTTTCTCTTGCCCTTAGCGTTGGCCGACATGACTGCCGCCGCGGCAGAGGTACTAGGTGTCGCAGGAGCTGAGCCTGACCCTCCTGGCACTGAGGGGCCGCCTACATCCGCCGGCACGGAGGTGGGAGCTGACGGTGCCGGGTTCTTGTTGGCCGCTACGAAGGGTATGAGCAGGTCCTGGACTGCCTTTCGATCTTCGTCCCGACTCGTTGGATTGGCGAACACGAAGTGTAATCCTCCGGCGGGGATGTCGTCCTTGAACATGACCTTTAAGCTGACCTGCTTCGACCCGGCCTTGCTCGCGTACATGTCTGGTAGAATGACAACAACACATTGAGCTCGTAACTTCTTTGTCCATTGTTGCAAAGGGGAGAGCTCCTACGCACTGATAGCTCTGTTCAGCGCTTGGCTCTGACGGTCCATCGCGCCGACCTCCTTTGGGACCCAGGCAACAATCGTCGGCGTAACCGACAGCGTACCGGGCACTTTCTTGAAGTCGACATCGAATCGACTGACCTCTATCGCTTCGCCCGCCATGCTAGCCGTCGACCGCGATTCAAGTGATGCGCGATAGGTAGGTAGTCTTAACTGCTGGCCGAAATAGTACGGTACGGTACGGTACGATTATGCGTATTGAGCATGCATGGTACATCGCAGCTAATCTAGTTAGTTACCGGTGTGCCTGATAATTCTGCCATGAACGAACGACAGCGACGGGATCAATTGACGGGATCTATTCAAGCAAGCTGTCGGAAGCAATTAACCTCCGCTGCTCTTCTGACACTGACACAAGCGGCGTCGAATCAATCCCGTTGCGCTCGGATTCGCCAAGACTTCTTGTACTATACTCGAGTACTGCTCGCGAGTTCTCGCCAGACATTGGCTCGACGAGTGAGACGACTGCGTGTGTCGGATAAACCAATTAAGAGTTCGATCGAACCCGTCGAACCAGAATAGGGGAACAGTAGCCTGGCCTCACACAAGGTACTACTAGTACACGAGTGCTGAAGCGTACCGCACTGACGCTCTAACACCGCCTCAGACGTCATTCCCGTCCTAGTCAAACTATTTATCATCGTCGTCGTCGGCGGCGGCGGCGGCTACGGAGCAAGCTAGACATGCATAGCCTCTTTTACGAACATTAGACGTTCGACGTGTTTACATCCGCACGAGAATACCTTGGAATCTAATGTTTCTTTTGTAATTGTAATCGAAGAGCCACAGTGTATGCGTACGACTACTAGTTTGTAGTTTGATGGGGGCTGCTATGGAAAACGTGAGACGCATCATGGGCTGACGATGATGTGATTACGTCACTGCCACATTCGCTGACGCATCGTCGAAAGGATTCGAGGTGGCAAGACAACGGCTCATCGAATAGAATTTCCATATTCGTATTAGGAAATCCAGCCATGCCATTAGGATTTTCCGTGCAACGTCATGGACACAATTCACAATTCGCAATTCGCAATTGACCTATTCGCGCTTCACTATTCACGCTTCACGCTTAACGCTGCCTTCATACTGTCATTCGGTCATCACAATACATTACTTCCATCAAAGCTTCTATCAGTGCTCTCTCTACTCTTCTCATCGCCACTTCACCATCTTTGATAGTCCTATCTCACAGCTTTGGACCACCGCGTTCAACGGACCTATCGGTAACTGCCATTCAGCAAGACGTCATTTTGTCTGAACGCTAAACGGCTTTACGACGGGCCTTTTTCAGTCTTTTTTCAACCTTTCTTTTCCTTCCGGCGCGCCAGGCATACCTCCTACCTCTGCCGGTCTAGTCATACACCAACAACCCTCTTGTCCCCACATCATCGACTAGTATATCAACACATCGATACCTCACTATCATCTGCCGCTGGGCTCAGCCATTTTCGCGCTCGTCCAGTCACTCGTCATTCACCCAAATCAACGGATTTCGCCTCTCAACACGTCATCAGACTGAGTCAACCTCTTGCTTGTCTGCCCTGACAGCGAAAAGCTCCTCGAATCGTCACTTCATCACTCCTTACAGTGCAACGCAAACGTCGCATCGCATTACATACATAGATCGTCCTCGTCTCATTCACGACATTTCTGCGCAGCAGCAGCGCGTTCTCGGCATTCATCGATCGAAATGAGTCAGGATCGCCGCTCACTTTTATAGAGATTTCCAAGCAACATACCCTAGATGAGAGATTCACTGCAAACATTCGATTTCGATTTCGCTCACCCTCACGATCACGGACACGGAGAGCATTCATCTCGGAGCAAGCGCTCGCAAGATAGACTAGGCACCGCGATGGACGTGGAACATCCCGTCGCCGGCGAGCAGTCTGGGCGGGGAAGGTTCGGCAACGGCTTTGGAGAAGGTGGCAATTCAAACTTTTCGAGCAATGGGTCGAATTCCGACACGATCAGCGGTAGTCCCCAGTCCCAGTTCACCTTCACATTCCCTTCATCATCGTCATCCCAAACCACACCTACCCGCCGTCGTCAACCCCCACCTTCAGGCATACCGAATTTCCCATCCGCCCATGAACCGCGCAACCCTCAGCCAGCCATACCGTTTTCGCCGTCTCCAACCCAATCTCCAGCGCCACGATCCCCCTTTCGATCGCCTGACCCTCCTACTCCTTTGCAATACCCGGACATGTCAAGGCGGTCGTCGGCTTCTTCCATTGCGGGATTGCAGCCGTTTGCCCCCCCAGGAATTGGAGTATCATCACCCTGGTTAAGCCTTGCGGCATCCTCTGGCGCACCGACGCCGTCCCTCGAGAGCGGTCCAGTTGGACGTGGTAGCCCGCACCTCGGATACCCTTTCGAACGGCTCAACATCGGAGGTAGCTGGAGTGGAGCAAATCTGTGGGGGGAAGGCGCGCAGGGCAGAAGAGGATCAGAAGAATCTTCATCGGCAGTAGGATCAAGTCCAATTCGGAGTCCTAGTGTCAACTTGCCCCCACCGAGCCTTATAGAGCCACCCGCAATGGGTGGCGTCAGCGGAGGCCTCAGCTCAGAGACCTTGGCTCGATACCGGGCGATGGCGGGTAAGAGGACTACTACTCCTTCGAACAACGCTAGCGGTTCCGATCGGGGAGAGCCAAAATTACAACAGCCAGTACCATCTGTGCCTGCAGGCGGAGACACCGGGCTCCCTTCTCTTCCTGCTCTACTGGCGCGGCGACGAGCGTCTTTGCCCAAGAACACGTTGGGTCCACTCGCTATACCAGGCTCGCATATCGCGAAAGGTTCGAGCCCCCTAGCTTCCTCAAGCTCCAGCAGCGTATCACCGCCACCTGTCAACAAAATACAACCCATCTCACCCACAGGCCTGAAGCCTCTACTCTCCCTTGCTTCAACCCTAATTTTGGATGTGCGACCTCCCTCCTCGTTTCAGTCTTCTCACATCCCTCGATCTCATTCGCTTCCAATCCCTTCGACACTGCTTCGCCGACCTGCATTCACTCTGCAAAAGCTCAGTCAAATGCTTGCTCCGTCGTCCCAACAGGCGGTCGCAGAATGGAAAGAGAAGCAAAATATAGTCATCTTAGACGTTGACAGTGGGACCATGCCAGCAGGTGGCGCTATGGACGGTTTGGCTGCAAAGTTTGAGCGAGAAGGCTTTGCGGGCCAGATGTGGTTCGTCAAAGGTGGACACACGGCTCTCCTCAAGGCCGGAGACACCCCAATGGTTGCTGGTGATGCGGATTCGCTATCCGAGTCGCCATCTGAGTCGCCATCCGAGTTGGGTACTAAGCAGGATGCTCCATCGGGTTTGATGGCCCGGAGACTGGGCAATTTAGCATTTCGAGCAGGTATGTATAGAAGCTCGCCAGCCGGCAAACCTTTTGCTGATGAGCCTCACACAGGTTCGCCCGCAAATGGCGCACTACCGTCAGCTCGACCGACGGGTCTGCAGATCCCGCCAACACCCAGTTTCGACTTCCGATCAAGCCCATTCGGGATATCTATGCCTACTTCCACCAGTGCAGGTACGGCCCGTCCTCAGGGTCTGGCTTTGAGTCGTGATGCTGCTTTTCATGGGCCAACATCAGGAGGGTTCGGGCAGGCCAAGCTCCAACCAGCCAATCCGTTCTTCGACAACATCCGTCAAAACCTGGAACTCTCACATGGAGGTATCACAGAGCGGATACCTCTCGGTCTACCTGACTCGATAACGGAGCGCTCAGAGGAGTTGCCGTCGTTCTTACGCGATTTGGTGAACATGCCGGAAAACGAGAGTATGGACGTACTCGCAAAGCAGTTCTACAGTCTTGAACGGAGTGAACAGAAACGACTTCAATCAGTAATGGATTGGCATTCGAAAGGGTCGGGTGGAGTATTGGACGCTCATGCTGGTAACGAGACGTTGGCGGAGTTGAAGAAGAATGATGCGGCCGAAGTGGATCGGTTAGCCGAGTGGACCGGCGGAGCGGGGGATGGTCAGGGTGATTACTACCCTTTCTCGATAACGGCTGGAGTGGAACGGGGTTCCAAGAACAGGTGCGTAAAGTAACGACAAATACTAAAACGGATCTGACGATCAAGCTATCGCAGGTACAAAAATATCTGGCCTTACGATTTCTCCCGTGTGCGACTGGAGAGCCCGCCTGACGAGGACTCTGACTATATAAACGCATCATTCGTGCAGCCGCGGGGGACGAACCGAAGATATATTGCAACCCAAGGTCCTTTGGACGCCACCTTCGCCGACTTCTGGACTCTCGTATGGGAGCAAGACGTTCATGTTATCGTCATGATTACTAAGCAGTATGAGGGTGGGCTTATGAAATGTGGGAACTACTGGCAGAACCAGGTCTATGGACCCATTCGAGTTAATCTGGTCTCTCAAAACGGTGGCGAGGATCAAGCTCCGCAAGCCACCACGGGCTTCGACTTCGGACCTGCAGCCGTCGCACCCTCGTCAGCCCAACCGTCACAGAAGCAGGAAGTCAACATCGTCCGAGTGTTTGATCTCTCGAGAGAAGACAAGCCTGACGAGAAACCAAGGCGGATCACACAGATTCAGTGTACCGGCTGGCCCGACTTCGATGTGCCCGAATCGCCTGAGATCCTGTTGAAACTGATCAGGGAGGTGGATACCGCTGTTCAGACCACGGCTGAGGGAGGGGGCACTGACCGGAAAGATCAACCTCCCGTTCTTGTTCATTGTGAGTTGTACACTTGCCGAGGAGAATCTCTGCTAATAATCACTCACAGGTTCCGCTGGTGTTGGCCGGACGGGTAGTTTCATCGCTGTCGACGCGATATTGGACGGTCTTCGTAATGAGCACCGCAAACTACACCCTGAGCTCGGCAAGCAGTCGTCGTACGACTCGATTGGTTCCAGCGTAACGTCGACCAGGCCAATTGTAAAGCGGACCATCAGTGCGGAGTCGAGCAAATCAGGCCATCTTGCGCCCAGGTCAATCTTGGGTTTGGGTTTGACTACAAGCAACAATACCGGGAGTTCCGACACCATGCCGACGATATTCAGCTCGTCGCCTGCTGCTTTGCCCTCCTCGGCTCCTATTGCTGCAGACTCCAACTTGCCTTTGTCGGCTTCGAACGTCGCGACCCTCAACAAAGTCCAGGAAGAAACGATGGATGTTGATCAGTCGAACGAAGAGAAGGAAACGCCTCCTAGTCCACCACCTGAGAACCGTTTCAACAGACATAGAGGAAGCATCGCTGCCTCCTCCTCGAGCGAGGTCAGCGGAACTAGACGACCCAGTATTGCATCTCACGCACACTCGTCCGACTCCGTGGCCCAAACTCGGTGAGTGTGGGGCCAAAGCTCAGGATGTCGGAACTAAATGCTGATTTCGTGTTTCAGGTCATCTGTCGACCGCAATGCCCCAGCACCCTTGACAAAATCCAATGCTGCCAATGGAATGCCATCGCCGTTGTCGTCCATGGTGGATCCAATCTCCACAGTTCTGCACGGAATGCGTGTTCAGCGAATGTCATTGGTGCAAACGCTTCGACAATACCTATTTGTCCATCGAGCGATCATCCAGAATTACCTGCATATGCTCGATGACGACGAGGCCTCCGCTGCTGGTTCTTACGATTCCAACGGACGAATGTCTCCTCCGTTCGGGCCAAGAGTGACTGGCACTGCATCTACGTCCAGCGCTGGCGGGACCGACGACGAAGCGCACGCGAAGAGACGGGCGAGCCCGACCGAGCTTCGACCGGAACACGGCCGCGACATCATAGCGTCGGAGGGCAGCAGCCTGACGAAAAGAGCGAGTTTCAAGAAGATGCGTCAAGGCATAGGGTTGGAAGGACTTGCAGCGGGATCCGGAGGTGCGGGACCCGGTGGGCTACCAGGGTCGGCATTGTCGACCTCTCCGGCAAGTCCGAAGAGAGTGCGAGTGCGACGAGGAAGCAAGTTGGTGGCTAGCGAGTCGGAGAGGGAGAGAGAGAGGTCTCAGGGCTCTCAAGGCTAAGGAGTAAAGACGAAGAATGATATGATATCTCCCGAACGAGATCGATTTTGAATAGGAGGAGCGGAAGATAAGTCATGGACAGGCCGGATTCCTCACTTTCCTTCATCGTAATATCTGTATTATAGCGCATCACACCCTTCCTTCACACTACCGAGCGACAAATCTACCCTATCCTATCCTGTCACCGTCATAGAATATATCATTTGTGATCGACCGCGCTCGTCCACCATCAACGTGGAGAACGGGAGGACGAGACCGAGAGAGCGCAAGATCAAGGTTTCGAGCATCATGTAGCATACAAGACAGAATACAGATACAGCGTTGATATATGCATTGCACTTTCTGCTGCTTTTGCTGTTCCTGTTCATCACTGCGAGACTGGAGAGCTGGAAACTTGTTACTGTAGCTCGGCGTGATTGGCTCCGCCACGAACAATAGATAATTTGTTTCATCTGAAACGGATCTTTCTCTTCAAATCTATTGTTCATACCGCGCCAGCGATAAGGGCAAGACAACCATGGCATTCAGGTGCATGGTAATGGAACGGGACTGGGACTGTACAATGCTTGGCCCAGCTATGCGTCTCTTGTGCGACTCCCATGAGTACGAGCGCTGTTGCACAGCGGCGGACTGCGCAATGGTTGTCAACGAGTGATCTCATCACGCACGGACCATTGTCCGTTGTTTGGTGGTTTTGCTGATCAGGACTCCTTCCTTCACTGATCAAACATATACTGATGTATACTTCACTTCACTTCTTTCTCTCTACTTACTTACAATCATCCATCTATCTTTCCCTCCTCGTTACCTGCCCCAGAGCACAACTGACGCCTCGATGGTCAGTCTACCGTCGAGAGCTAGAGGGCAAGAGTCTACGATGTTCCATCCCCTCTCTACGCTATTTACGGACCAAGGGTACTCGGACATCCTCGAACACGTCTTCCTCTTCCTCGGTCTACCCACCACCGTGGCGCTGTCAAGGGTACGTCTACTGTCCGAGTCTCCCCTGTGCTGTGATCAGCAATCAGCTAATCCGCCATGACGGTTGAGTAGACTTGCAAGCACGTCCACGGGGTATTCAGCGCTTCGTCCCGACTCCAACTGACGTTCAAGCGTGCATACTACAACCTGCCCACTCCCGCACCGTCGCCCTTCGCTACCAAGCCCTGCATGGCTGCCGCACAGCAAGTGAACGAGCTTCTGGAACGGCGAAAACGGCTCGATAACCTCCTGCCTTCGTCGATCCGATGTCTGCATGCCCCCCGCTCAGAACTCTGGGAATCAGGAGAAGGGCTCGTGCTCATGACTGAATCCTTTGCGAAAACACCCAAGAACCCCAACAGCCCAATCGCAGGCTACCTGTTCGACGGTTGGGCAGTCTACGATGTCGGCGCTGATATCGACCAGCCCAAGATGCGAGGTGCGACGCAGGTCCAGGGTATTCGGAGATGGAGAACGAACTGGGGCGAGAATTGGGATCAGCTCGCAATGTGTCCCAGTGATAACGTTGTGGCGGTCCTGAAGGTCTGGTGAGCGATCTCCCATACTATCTCTCCTAGTATTCCTTTTCCATTGACGAGCAAGGTGGCGGCCTCCGCAGCGCTGAACGACTGGCACCCCAAGACTCACCTGACTTGGAAGCCAACGTCCTCTATCGCATCTATCTCTACACTTTGATCCCCGCGGACAACAATGATGACTCATCCCTCAACGGCGTTCTCCAAAACGGTACACCGCATCCAGAGGCTGCACTGCCGTTCATTGAGCTTGCCCTGCCGGCCAGTTGTCACTTGCACGCATTCCGATTAGAGCTGGCACCAGGAGGAAAACTTGTGTTCTCCGCCAAATCCCCAGTCTGCGACAGAAGGTTCGGTTTCCTAGGAGCGTGGGACTGGAAGCGGGGCGTGTCGTTAGGAGTGAGTTGAACGCTCTGACATATACCGTGTGTCACGCTTGCTGACATTCACCTGATCATCCCACAGCTGGTCACGCCGTCTTGCCATGCAATGGCCATCGAGGACTTTGCACTCTTCGGACCTTTCGTCGCCTGTACTTTCCTCACTGCAGAATATCACGAAAGTGACGGGGATACAAAGCGTCAACCCGCATCGTCTCGAAGCAAGAAATCGAAAGGCCAGTAACACAAAGCTGGCAAGGGGCGCAGAGTTCCGCCGAAAGCGAAACAAGACAACAAAGACCATGCTCACGCCCCACCCAAGACGATGGATCACTCCCAAGTTCAACACGTCTTCTACTCCTTCAGCTTTTTCCAATGGCTTGCTCCCCAAGATGGTATCGCGCCGACCCACAATTTCAAGAACGGAAGCATCAGGGCCTGTTCGTGGCACTGGATGGACATCCCAATCGTCAACGGATTAGCGTGGTTCCAGACGCCCTATTTGAACTCTAATCCTGATAGGCCCTCTGGTCTGTCCGGTCTAGTGGCTCTGCTCGCTGGGTCAGACGCTGGCTCTTTCGATCCCCAGTTCTGCGAGCTCGCGCAGATCCCTGTCGACGACGCTCTTATCAACGGCGAAAGGGACGCTGTATTCTCGCTTGCGATCAGCGGCTCAATTTCCGGAGGCTTGCCACCCATATCCCAACAAGCTCAGCTGCACATATCGATACGAGGCCTCATCAATGAGCTACATAAGACCCTCATCGCCCGATTGGTCTCGGACACCACCTTGACAATTGAGAAAGCTCTCGACTACCTGGGAGCACTGGGATTGAAGGGATCCAAGATACGACACAAGGTCTGCCAAGCTTTCGACCGAGCCAATGGTCTTGCGAAAGACAAAGAAGACGAGTGGGAGGACGAGGACGAGCCGGACCCAGCCATGGACCCTCACGAGGGCTGCTGGCGTACGAAGCCGGCGAGAACCGAGGGTGAAGAGAAGCGCAACATGCGCGAAAGCAAAGTAGCCGAATCAATCGATGACGACAGCCTTCCACGGAAGCGCCACCATCATGCTCGACAGATACCTTGGGCGCAATGGTCTCATGCGGTTAGCTTCAGCTTTGAAGAAAATCTTAATCGTCTGTTAGCCCACGGCGGTCGTGAGATCATGCGAGTTTGGGCATATCCCGAGGCGCAGCACGATCCAACAACATTGTTGATGATGCGAGACTTCAACCCTTATATGTGGACTAAGCGTGGCTCTGCCGCGCCGCCGAGCATCGACAACGGTTCCCTCAAGCTCGAAACCACAAAGATCCGAGCCTGTCCACTTACTCGACCTATCGGTCTTCCCAAGCTGGACGCAGCGGTGGAGCAACGCGAGTTCTCGCCGCCCGGGAAGTCGGTGGACCCTCATGATGTCTTCTTTGAGAAGGATCTCAAAAGTAGGTTCGGCTATAAGGAGAGCAAGGCGGAGGTGCAGATCTTCAACAAGGATATCATGGGTTTGGAACGTATGCAATTCGATGGGACGCATGTCTTTATCGGTGTCGTGAGTCAGATCGTTGTTCTGTTTGTGTTCTGTCAGTCTGGTCGGAATCAGGCTGATGTGTGATCATTGTTTGTTCGGTGCTATAGGCTGGACGCTTGGACATCATCACCTTCTGAGCCAGTTGCTCTGACCAGTGGTGGAACGATTTAGGTTTCTACTATGGGTGCTAGTTTTGTGTGAGATACTTATGGTAGACGCAGTGGTGCTGGACACATACCGAGTGGATATGATCGGAAAGGTGCGGTACGGATCGGTCAAAGACGCGACAATCTATGAGTATGCATTGTAAATATCAGCCACGAGCCACGGAGAGCACAATAGATTTGCAGGGCCAGGGTTGAAGCTAAAAGATGAAACGGGTTGTTTCCGAGATATCGTACCGGCTACAGTGCTGTGGTAGTGGCGTTTCATCCTTTAACATATTGCTCGGGAGAACAAAAGATTATTGTCAGCGATGATGTGGTGGACAAAGAACAAAGGGTGCACGAGGTAGTCCATGCAGGAAGAAGAGCAAGGGCGGAACGGCGTGGGAAACGATGCTGATGCTGATGGTGCGTTTCGAGACAAAGGATGACTTTGAGCGGGAGTGCAGTGCGGTGCGTTGTGTGCATTGTTCATTGATTGACTGATTGACTGATTGACTGATTGATGGATTGGTTCTGCACATCAATCATGATCTGATCTTCACTTTCTTACGTGCGTCACTCAACTTCCCAAGATACTTCCACCACCGATACTGAATCCCCCCTCTGGTCAATCTCACTCACACACGAACGCGACGCTGACTCGACCCAAGCTTTCCCTACCCACTCGCCGCTCGATCGAGCACGCTGAGAGTACCATCCACGGCCTCACCTGCTCACCAGACTCCAACACCCCAACACCCCTCGCACACTCATCACCACTCCCACCACCCGCACTTGCTGCTCTTTTGTCCCACTTCCCACTCAATTCCGACAACAGAGCAAAGATAGCACCATGCTGCTCTCCTCGCTACTCGATGCAATCGCACAACTGCTCTTTGCCAACATCATCTTCCACTCTATGATTTCGCCAGTCCTGGGAGCCACGACGGACCCGACTTGTCTTTCGGCCTGTTCGGATTGGTCCGTTGTCCTGGGGTATTGTAGGGGTCAATGGAGTAATACCAGTGCGTCGGCTTCGTCTTTCTCTTCTCTTTGTCTCTTCTCCTCGCTCTTCTTCTGCTTTTCGCGTTCGCCACTGCTTCTTCCTCTTCTTCCTCTTGTCCCTTTTCACCCATTTACACACTGTCACAGGAGACACTGGAGCTGGCGCAGACGCTGACTTTCTGACTTTCTGTTGGTACTGCAGCTGCCCAGAACACCGACTTGAGCTACATGAACGGGTTCCTCTCGTGCTGCTGTTCCGGCTCGGAAAGCACCCAGGTACTGGGAAACGACACGATCATCGAGTCAGCGGAGACATGCATGGGATGCAGCTCGACACCTTCAGTCATCAAGGCTAATCTGGCTGTGAGTCCAGTGTACAACTCCCTGCAACGACTGCGCTGGTGTGGGTATTGATGTCCGCGCTAAACCACGAACACCCGTATAGACATTCACGACGCTCTGCGCTATCCAAGTGCAGAACGGCACAGCCTCGGACGCGCTCGACTTCCGTCCTGAGGCTTACACCACTTCGTCAGATGGACTTACAGTCGAAGGTGCCGCCACCAGGCGAGCACCTCTGGGCGTTGGCGTTATGACTTTACCGATCCTGCTGAGCGCGGGAGTGGCGTGGCTTGGGTTTGGACTAGGGTCGTTATTCTGACTGGTCTGGGACTTGTACATAGGATGGAAGGCTCTATGGACCTTTCGAGTAGATCACAGTGGCGAAAACCTCACGGCACACAGCGTTAGTCATGTTCATAGCAGTCTCGACAACTGTATACGGTCGGCAGTAGTGAAGCATGAGTTCCTGGAGTCAGTCTGCGTGTGATATATCAGGCTTCATAGCATCGACGTCATGTAATGTCTGCATATGTGCCATCATGACGACAACTGGCTGGCAAGGCCTGAAGTCACCCGCTCGGCACTGACGACATCCTTCACTGCCGTACCCGCGGAGTGTGTTGGCTCTCCTTTCATTCACATCTCCTGCTTGGAAAAGGTGACCAAAGGGATATGGCGCCCGCGCTCGTAGCATGGGACGACGGATAGGGGTCAGGGAACAAAAGAGATGTGTGACGACCTTAGGCGGTATGCAATTGATTGGAGATGTGGAGCGCGAGATGGTGAATATGGCGGGGCGGGCAGTGCTGGATTTGAGACGTCTGACTATCACTGACTGTACTGAGGCGGCGCCATAACCGGTGAATCTGAAAGCGCAACACGACAGTCAGACTCGACTCGCAGAGCAGTAAGATCACGCAGACACGCCACACGCTACGATGCGAATCACTCGTCTCTCGCGCCAACCGCCCTTCCCGCCATCCACCACTTCTATCAACACCGCCAACACCGACAGCACCGACAGCACCGACAGCACCGACAACATTGACAAAAGCAGCAGCACAGCCGCGCCACTAGCTCAGCCACTGGAATGCACGAAGACGACTCCAGCGAGCCTGGTAGTGATATGCCGATTCCTCCTCCTACCCCTCCTAGCAATCGCGGTCCTGCTCACGCTCATCCCGCTGCTCTTGCCCACGCAGACGCGTCATGACTATACGTTCTTCTCCATCCGACCTGTAGGACTGGCTCAGAACGAGTCGTCAGACTCCGTCTCAGCGGCAGTTGCCGAGACGGGTCAGAGTCTGAATACGAGTGACACGAGCGATAAGAGTAAAGCGAATATCGATATCAATGGTACGGCTGCCTCGAGTATGACTGGTGTTAGCGGTATAAGCGAGGTGCTAGATACTATCGAAGCGATCGTCATTTCCAATAGCTCAGACAGCGCTAGCGCATCATGGCAGGGTAGCGATGGGGTGAGTATCTACGTCGGGGCATTGCGTGAGTACTACGCTACTTTCTCATCGAGTTGCCCGAAGTCGCTGAGGTCGATGCGCATTACAGAGATCTGCTCAAGGATCGACTCTGAGGGGAGTATAGTCTGCACCTCATCCTCCAAAGCAGCGTATCGTAAGTTCAGACCCATCATGCATTAGTCATGGTAGATATACAAGCATACGCGCTGACGCCGATCCTGCCCGTGGCGCGAACAGACGCCGCCCTCCTCCCTCTTTCTCTGAGCGAAGCACTACTCGTCCTCCCCTCTTCCCCGCCAACTCCGATCCTACTTCTCGTCAGCGGTATCGCCCTCTTACTGGCGACCCTAGTCTTGTTCATGGGATGGCTGGACTGGACGTCCTGCTCCACAACACTGATACTGAAATTGAACTCGAAAGCGTGGCGTAATCGACAGCCTAAGGTTCTCTCGGCGGAACCACATCGACCTTTGTCGAAACTTGTTCCTGCACACCGTAATCGGGGGGATCAAAGCGATGAGGAATCTTTGATCGTAGTCGAGGACAAACAGGGGATTGCGAAGGGTGTAAGAGGAATAACGGGGATGACAGGGAAGGACATTCCCCACGCAGCGTTCTTCGGCCTCCTGCTCGTCGCACTAGGTACGGCGGCAGGCGCAATGATTCAGCGTCACGATGTACATCGTGCCCAAGCTGCGTGGGATACAGGTGATGCAGAGGAAGTCGGACTGGAATTCAAGCTGGGCGTGTTGACGTATCGTGAGTGACACCTCAAGCCTACTGATCAGGGAATTGCAGTGGGAGCTCATCCGATGTCTGATTTAGTGCTCCCCCTGTTACCCTTGACGCACATCCTCATCATGCTCGCAGCTGCGCTCCCACGATCCTGGACAACCCGTCTCAGCGTATGTCGACGAAAGGGATTTCCCAGCGTGTCAGAAGGCAGGAGCAACGAGCGGAGTACTCCCCTCCCGCATCATCAAGAGCATCCATCACAACACTTGAAAATTGCGCCAGCCCAGGACGTCACTGTGCGCGATGTAGAGGCTGCGCCCGTCAAGCCAAATCCGATCACACAGGCAAAATCCGATTTTACACCAACATCAGCAAAGCCAGATACGCGGAGGTCCTGGCGAAAGTCATGGCGAAACACTTTCGGTGCCGTGGGGCTAGCCGTATAGCCGAGCTTGCAGGAGAGTGCGCGAAGAATCATGTCGATAATATTGTTAGATGCAGAAGAAGAGTCGAGATGGATTGATTGCAGATTCGTACAACATGCATGGGTACTGGTGTGTGGGCTCTTAGTATTCTGATCGCAGATCGCTTCGGCGAGGAGCTATCGCAGTTAAGAGGATAGAGTCAGCACGAGCTTGACAGGTGATTCCACTGCTCAATAATGAGGTCTTGATCGATCGGTATACAAGCAACTTACCGATCAGAGGGTGTAATTGAGCCAGATAGGTGATGGCCCACCTACAGCACCGTCAGCGTATATTCGTTCTTCAACTATCGTGTTCCGCCGGGACGAAAGATAGGACGGTGATGAGGTCTGACAATGACTTACATGAGGTAACAGCACGTGAGAGTCATGGCGATACTAGTCCGGATCAATCTATCAATCGAGGCGTGTCAGCGGATTGCACATCTGGGTACGGAAGGAGATCGATTAAGCTCACGTTTGGTTTTTTCCCCGAGGAGTGACGAACCATCCCAGTACCGCTATAGCAGCGATGACTATGGCTACCCATACGATGTGAAGTGCTGATGCCATTGTGTGCGATGGCGAAGTGTGTATGGCAAGTGTGTGTCTGGATTGCGGAGTGGATGTCAAGGTGAAAGAAAGGGATAGCAAGTGGATGCTTTTGAGTGAGTGGGTGAGTGAACGTCAACGTAACAGGCAAGCGGCAAAGTCACGTGACTGTTAGCATACTACCATTGTCAATCCATTTCTGCGATCTTGAAATGTTTATGAGATATTCAGCTTCGTATGCTAAGTCGTTCACAGCATAGCCTCTCACACGTACATCGCCATGGCTTCCCTGCGAGCGAGAGCGCCTTCAGCTTCGGCTGCTTTACTACGGCGCGGACTGAGCTCGACCGCTCGTGTGCCCGACGAATACTCGCAGCCTGGTCCATCTTCCTCCTCTGCATCATCATCATCCTCCACTCCCGGGCCTAGCTCTAGCAAGACGTCAGAGTTCCTCTATGGACCTCAGTCAGGATGGCGGAAACCCAAAGTGCCCAAGAAGGCACCCACACCAGCCAAGAAACGCGCAAGAGTCAACCCAGAAGCGTTTCTCACACTGCCTCCTCTAGCTATGCCTAGAGAGCGGGCAAAGATCGAGTATAGTCTTGCCGAAGGACAATCGAATGATCGACGGGCGTTCTTCGCGAATAATGTCGAGGGCGAGCTTGAGAGTGGGTCAGTGGGCGTAGGAGTGGAGCAGGCGGACGAAGTGCCAGGGCTTGAAATAGGTCGCGTTGTCGAGTGTCGTAGGTGAGCAAGATGCAGAGCATCGATGGGATTCCGAGCTGATATATTACGTCTTCCAGATCCGGAATGGCATCTATAGGATTGATCCTGGGCAATCTTGCGATTGCTGGCAGACCCCGACTGCTCGTGCTCCGTTCCACTGGCGAGATATGGCCCATATCAACGCACGATGTCCAATTTGTCATGCCCTCATCGCTCGTTCCGCAACATCTGACGTCAGCTTGCTGGTCCCCGTCCCTTATCTCCGCTTGGTCCGGATCAGAAGATAAAGCTGGTCTGACCGAGGAGTCCATCGCGCCCTCGGAACAGATGATGGATGCTCGGCGGAAGGTCGCTATGATATTACGCAAGGTGCAGAGGGAGACGGAGAAGATGTGTGGGAGACTGGCAGGTGGAAATCTCACCGTTGGTCATACAGGAAGAGCTGGAGGCGCCGAGGCGGTGTTTGAGCGATGGGCTTCGGAAGACGAACAGGCAAGGAGCAGCGTCACCGCCGTCGAAGCGGCGGAATACCTACTCAACTCAGAACAAGAAGATGCCGATGGGGCAACGCTGACAGTCGTCCGACCGAACACCCTCCCCGCCTATGCCGCCCATCAGATGTTGATGCAACGCCCGGACCTATTCACTGCCGACCAAGGCGACATGTGGAGTAGCGGCATATTCCTCGTCAGAAGTCGAGCCGAGAGACGGTCGTTAGACACCGTTCGACAATGGGTGGAAGCGTCTGATCCAGCGATACGGAATCCTCTGGATGCGTTCGTCGAGAAAGCGAAGCGAGCAATATCACTCTCACGTTCTTTGCGCGACCAAACGGCTGGCGAAGAGCTCAAGTTACACGAACACGACCTCGAAGCCTGGACAGCAGACGACCGAGAAATACTCTCGATCCTTTTCTCGCCACTGGTGGAAACACGATCGACGCAGACCCCACCTGCCCTGTCGGTGGCTTACAGTATCGCGCGGTTGATATCTCCCTCGCCTGAAGAACCGGTGCATAGAGGCACGCTGGCATACATGTTGCAGGACATGGGCATGATCCTACCTTGGGACAGTCTTGAGACGTCCAAAATCGCCGAGAATGACACTCGCTCTGCTGCCATGTCCAACATATCAGGCGACTCACTAGGCCCGCAAGACTTGTTGAAGGGAACCGAGTTAGATCATCTCCGCGAGGACTATACTGCCCACAAGGTCTATGTAATCGACGACCCGACTGCTTCCGAGCTCGATGACGGCATAGCACTTGAGCGAATACCCGACTCGGAAGATGTCTGGGTCCACGTCCACATTGCCGATCCAACGCGATACATCCCCGCCACTCACCCGCTGGCCCTTCAGGCATCTTTCAGGGGTAGTGCCCTGTATTTACCCGAAGGAAACAAACCCCTCTTCCCGCTAGATCAGGTCATGAAGGAGATGTCATTGGGAGCGGAAGTCGAACGGGATGGCGGCGCCCAAGGCGTATTAACCTTTTCCGCAAGAATGAGCACGGATGGCATCGTGAGAGACTCGAAGGTCAAGATGGGATGGATCAAAACACCGAGAGTGGTCACCTACGGTGCAGTGGATGAAGCGCTCGGCGTTCCTACGACTGTCGCGACAAGGCCGTTCGGAGGACCGTCACCGATCAAGAACGGAGACGCAAGAAAGACGATCACGATCAGCTCTGAAGAGTTGACCGATTTACAAACGCTTTACTCGCTCGCCAAGGCTCACAGAGCCAATCGCTTTTCCAAAGCTGGTTTGGAATGGTCATTCCCCTCTGCGTCTGCAACGCTCCGTTCCGTCTTGTCGACACCATCTCCAAACACATTCAGCGCATCCAACCTTTTCTCCAAACCTCAACTGTATTCCGGATCAATGGCTGTGGACTACAGGGTGTCGCCAATGTCAACCCCAGTGCTCAATGCTGGTACCCTGGTAGCGGAGTACATGGTTCTTGCCGGACGACTGGCCGCTTCCTTTTGCACTAGCAGGGATCTCCCGGTGTTGTATCGAGGCTCGTCCGCGCCCCAACCCGTGGTCGCTACAGCTGGCAGAAACGGCGGGGACTTTCAAGATGATCTGCAAGCCTTACTTGCGTCTCGAGCGGAAGGCAGTGGGTGGATAGACCCTTACAAGATGGCTGCCGCGCAAAAGAAATGGTATAGCCCAAGCGGATCAGTCTCTCTACGACCCCTGCCACACTGGGTGATGGGCTTCGCCGACTCACCATCGCAAGAGACGGGGTATACGAGAGCCACATCGCCGTTGAGGAGGTTCGACGATATGTTGGTTCATTGGCAGATCAAAGCTTGCCTCGCACGTGAAGCTGGCGAAGCGGGCGAGCTGAGCAAAGGACTGAGCGCGGACGAAGTTGAGCTGTTGGGCAAGCGGAGTGATGGAGGAAGTCGGCGCGCGAAGAGGGCAGGCAAGAACGCAGAAGCCTTTTGGGTCAATCACGTCTTAGCTTCCCACCTCTACGGTTCCAGCCCATCATCAACAACGATATCGAGTGCGTCCGGCGGCGGCGCAAGCGAGCAAGTGGTCAATCTGAGAGAACCGATCAAAGCGAGAATATCGGGATCGACCATCTCGGTCCTCACGATCGATGGCGATATCACCGAAGTCGTACTCGAATCAATAGGAGTGACCAAGGCGCAAATGATCCATCCCCAGGGCAAAGAATGGGAGATGGGCGAAGAGGTGGATGTGTTGGTGGAGAAAGTCGTCGGATGGCCTAATCCCCATATCACCGTTAGGCTGGTACAGTGATCCACGCAACGAGGCAGGCAGCGGCGGATCAAGCGGATTGTGCGAACCAGTGGAGAAGGAGACGAGTAGAGGAGTAGATCAAGAAGAACATGTTTGTACCATTTCATATATAGCATACTGCATCACACACACCTCATCGAATGGACACATATGCATTGCTCAACTCATGCGTAGTCGACCTTTGCTCAAGTACATCTGCCTGATCTCAGTCCACCTCTCACTCATCCAACGTAGGATTATTGGAAGCCCATACGAATAGGAGGTGGGGGAGGTGGTGCCGCGCCCCCTTGTGTCGCTTGAGCGTACTGCATCCCCATCCCCCCTGCGCCATTGGGGAATCCGGCGGGGGGCGCAGGGGGATAACCATTAGCGCCCGTTGGATACCCGTATTGCTGTTGTGATTGCTGTTGCTGTTGACCATATCCTTGTTGTTGCTGAGGATATCCCTGTGGTGCACCTGGAGGCGCGGATGGGTAGCCCTGGGCTGCAGGAGGTTGGTAGACTGGTATTCCCGCTGGAGGCGGTGGGGCGTATGATTGTGCCGAGGGAGCGGATGCGGAAGCACCGAGCGCGCCTGCGAATTGGCCTGTGATGGGGTCGGGCGTGAGCGATGTCTCCGTGTGGGAGGCTTAGAGGGGTAGACGAGGCTACAGACCGTTGACTTACCTTGGTACGAATACGCAGCTTGGCCTGATCCCGATAACAGCGAGTTTTTCCTGTGAACCACGATATGGAGTCAGCCGAATCAACATACACTGACGAGCATCGGACACGGCAGACGGAGAGAGACGACAACACCCACTTTGCTTGCGCAGCCAATAATCTTTCGGCCTGACTACCGTGTCTCTCCCCTTTCCCGTCCTTCTTAAACGCGTACTGCACACTGATCTGCTTTCCACCAAAGAATTGTCCGTTCATGTTCTCGATCGCCATGTCCGCCGCCTCGAAATCGTGGTATGATATGAATGCGTATCCCTTTGATTCGCCTGTTGTTGGGTCTCGTGCGATCTGTAGCGGAGACGCGAAGCGATGGGCAGGGCGAGAGTAAGGTGTAAGCGATGATATAAGGCAGCGTGCAAGTCAAAGTCAGCAACAAGTCCACAGGAAGGAGTATAAGGACCACGAGGGCAGGAGGAGTCGAGGAATGAGTATGTCAGGACAAGAATGGGACAGTCGCAGACTCACCTTCGGGTGCTCAGCAACACTCCCGAACGTACTAAACGTATCGAACAGCGCCTGCTCGTCGACCTGCGGGTCCAGCGAACCAATGAACAAGTTTGCTCCGACGTCCAACTCCTTCTTATCGTAAGACGCCTTGTTGACTCTTATGGGTTTACCATAGAGTTTGATCTGATTCATGATCTTCACGGCGTAATCTGCGTCTTGCTCAGCCATGAATTCGCAGAACCCAAAGCCCTGGTGCGCCATCGAGATTCGGTCTTTCGGCAGGAACACGTTGGCTGCGGCGGTGTAAGGTCAGCATAGCATTTCATCGTGCAGGTCCTGAGGCCAATTGCCGTTCTTATACTCACACACTGGTCCAGCTTGCCTATAGTCTCGTATCAGCAATTGCCATTGCAAAGAGGTAATTGATCGATCAAACTCACAGCATCAGCTCCCATACCAGCGCGTCTGATGCTCGCTCGTCGAGGTTACCCTAATGATATCATGGTTAACTCTACGCTCCTTACACTGCTGTGTGATTATGAAATCGTGACAGATCCGTTTGCCGTCGATGTTCCACCGTCTAGACTCACGAGGTACACCGTCGCCTCCTGATTTCTATCTTGCTCCGCTTTGTTCTGCATGCTGCCGAATCTTCTATGGTCGAATGATTTGGCCAGAGAGGAGACGATGAGCTAATACTCGCGCGCTACGCTTTTGTGTTTGTGTGAAGATGGTCAAAGGAGCAGGTGGATAGAGATTCAAGCGCTTTACGAGATTGAAGATTGTCGCAACATGAGGTTGACGAGCGGTAGCGTCGTCGAAGAAAACAGAATGGACGGGATCAAATTTATTGATCTTGTTACTGGCGGCAATGAGCTAAAGACAAGCACCGACATGATAGTACAACGACATGCATGATGGATCAATCTCGGATGGAAGACATGCATACGGCAGCAGAGTACTGCTCTACGTATAAAAAACTATGTAAACCGAATGAGCAAGTATGTCCAGACAAATATGACCATGACGAAGATCACGACTCCTAGTGTCAGGCAAGTCGTCCCTCTCCCCTTCTTGGACACGGTGGATAGCTGTTTCTTCGACTTGCGAGTCGAAGCGAGGTTCTCTATCACGATGACAGACAGTCAGCCACAAGCTTGTCGGTCAGGTAGAGTAGAAGGAGGGAACATACTTTCTAGGACTGCGGAAGAATCGTCCAGTAATTCCTTTTCATCCTCGAGCGAGTTCGCGAAATGGATTGCATTCATTTTCAGGCGGTGGGACATCTACACCGCCATCCAAGATATCAGGATCAGCTCCGAGTACAGTGCACAGCAGCGGTGAATGTGAGCGTGACACGATGGACGGAATGCACGTACATCTGCCAGCTGCCCGCCTAGTTCCTCGTGCAACTGGGCCGAACCCAGTCCTGCCTTTTCGCTCATGTCGCCCAATAAGTCGTCCCGAGCTATCTTCCCGTTCTTCGAAGTCTTATTAGAGAGGGAAGCGGAATCTTTGAGTGGTAAGAGCGACCGTTCTTCTCCGGTCGTAGCTTCTCGCGCGCGGCGAGCCAAGTAATCGTCCGTTTGGGTCCGGCGTTTCCTCACACCATCCTGGGCAGCAGAAGTCCCAGAACCTGAAACTGACGACGGGATGGCCGTTGGCGCTGCGTCGAACGAGCCGCTTGCTTGTGGTATAGTATGTATGGGCGCAGAGAGTGATTTGTTTTTGGATGAGATAGGGTTGGAGGGCGCGGGCGACATCGGGAGAGCGATCAAAGCGGGATTATGCGCTGGTGTAGGCGCAGGCGAGGAGAGTCGGATACGATAGCTTTGCTCTACTGTGCCTAGTGTTCGTCCTAGTTCCGACAACGTCGAGGTGGCATTGGACGACCTGCACCGATGGACCGAGGAATTAGCCGAGTATACAGCGAGAGCGGAGTGGGGACATACTGCTCGTTCCCCTCTTTCAGTATATCTAGTAGCGTCCGTGCATAGAGAACAGTCTATGCCGCCGCGAGTCAGTAACGCTAGTACAGAATAGACCGATGAAGTGGACCTACCTCCCAGTCTCGCTTAGAAGCGTACGGATCCCACTCGTCATCCTCGTTACTGATCGCCTTGTTTTCCAACGACTTCATCAATCGCGTCAAGTTGATCAAGGCATGCTGGTTCCCTGCTGCTGCTCGAGCCGCTTGACGCGCGGACGCTGTCGCTGCCGAGGATATCTCTGGACTGGGGAGAGGCGCTATCATCCTTGCTTCTTGACTGCCTCTCGTGTTAGTGTGAGTGTGAGTGTGAGCGAATGCGACGTGAGGACTGATGTCAAAATGCAATAGCAATAGCAATAGCAATAGCATCATGTCGTGCGTGTCACCCCACCGGGGGCACCGCAATCGTCTACAGTGAATGATACTACAGTGCCACACTGAGCATATCCCCGTTGTCTCTCGACTACTCGTACGCTGACAACGTTGGAATTCGCGCTCTTGTCACAAACAATTCATCTATCGACCTCGCACCGCGATCATTCATTTCCATACTTTCATCATTCCACTTCTTCCTACCTAGACCAAGTCTCAGTGCCGGTATCAGAATCGATCGAGGAGTCCGATTCTGCTCGACTCTCGCCGCACAAAAAGTGGTGGTGCACTTATGCTCCTCGCCTAGTCTCCCTTAGGCTCAGAGCGAAAAGTGGAGGTGGTCCACTATGGATATCGACCAACCATCTCCCCAGCTAGACGCTACGCAGTCTCTAGCCTCTGCTCAAAAGGAAGCAAGTGGTTCAGGATCTATACCTGCGCCTATAGCTGGCCCATCGCGACTCCGGACGCTGAGAGCACGGCCCTCCGACCCCGCACCCAGCTCTAGCACGACTAAGCAGGCTGGTCCTTCCACTGCGCCGCCTGCCAACCTCCGCCAGCCCTCCCAGAAAGAACTGGAGAACATCTATCGCCGACTCGGAGCTGAGGGCGTCGCGGCGAAGCGCGAGGAGCTGATTGTGGGCAAGGAGCAAGAGCTGAAAGGCGTTGTGGATGGACATGATACGGCTATCAGAGAGAAGTTCCACTTGGAGAGATTCGTGACCCTGCTCGAAGGCTGGGATCCAGCTGTGAGCTATCCTCCCACTGTTGTTGATAGAGGTGATAGCTGATAATGATCGTAGCAAGCGAAAACTGACAATTCGCCGGTCTTCCTCGAAGTACGTTGTTGCAATTGCAAAATAATAGTGTCAAGCTAATATCTGAACAGTGGAAGGACGCAAGGCATAATCTCCTCAACCTCTTGCCCCAATCCGCCGTCGTCCCGTCATCACAGGCAGGTCCCTCACGTCGCCCACGCACTTCGCTGCCAGCTCGAACGACTCGTCGAGCAGCTCATGAGCAGTCGGAAGTTCTCGCCAATGTCGTTGCGCCCCAGACACCAGTGACTCCCCAACTCACTAACGGACATGGAACGTCCGGTAAAGGAAAAGGGAAAGCGGTCGAAGCTGCCGCACTGTCGACGCCTGGCAGTGTCAAGGGCAAAGGAAGAGTTAGGCCGCTTGAGACGGAGATAGAACAACGGATTGAGGACGACGCTATCATCGTTGCTGCCACTAATGCGCCGCCGTCAAATTTCGCGAATAAGAAAGGTGCCAAGGCGTCGCGTCGGAAAACCTTGGGAGAGCCACTTGTTCAGGATGTCATCGAGGACGTTGTCGAAGTTGTGGACTCTGGCGAGAAAGGGAAGAAACGCGGGCGAAAGTCTCTGCCAAATCTTCCTCCTGCCAAAAAGCTTCGTGAAAGCGGCAGGAAGAGTGCTGTGCGCGAAATGACAGATGACGCTTCGTCGTTAGTGGGCACGCCAGTTGAGGACGCTCCCATCGAGACTGCTCCGGAACCTCCTCAGGACCTCGCGCCAGCTCCATTACCATCGCTTGCTCACCTCCCGTTTCCACCACCCCCAAAGCGCACTAAAGAACGTCACCCTGGCCCTCGAACAGCATGGTACACCGAACCCCATCAACGCCCGCTTGCTCAACCCAAATACGAAGGAGATGTCTCGCGCATCCTTCATTCATATACACATATCGAGGACACAGGCCATCAGCCCGACCAAAAGGCTTTGGATCTAAGAGCTGCCAAAGAAGGGTACTATCGCGCTCGAGTGGTGTATCTGCAACGGCACGGCCGCCTTCAAAGGCTGCTCGACGAAGTTGAAGAAGGCGGGTCGGGAACCGGTGCTCAGAGACAGAAGGCGCAGACGCTCCCAGTGAGAAAGACGGACTATCAAGATTCGCTCATGGCGCATATGGTGCAAGTGCGCAACGCGATGATGAATGAGGCCAAATGGAAACCTGTCGTGTGCAAGAGGATAGCGCGTATGATTCAGCTTTACTGGGAGAGGTTGGAAGGTAAAGAGGAACGAGAAAGATTGGCCGAGGAGAGGGAGCAGAAGAAGCAGGCCAAAGATCTGGTCAAAGCTATTCGGAAAAGATGGGCTTTGGCAGTCAAGGTGAGTGCGACCCATCACACTCCTCGGCATGGACCGTAGGCTCATTGCTGATGCCAACTCTGCCCAGATCGTTCGCGCAAAGGTGCTGGAAGCGCAGAAGGTCGAACAAGATCGCTTGGGCAAGGAACATCTGCAAAATATGTTGCAGCGCAGTACAGGCTTCCTCGAAGCTCAGGTCGCCGGTGACGAAGACGAAGATGGCGACAGCGAGGAGGATGATGACGAAGATTCCGAGCGGACTGACGACGAGTCGCCCGCCGAGGATAGCGAAGGAGAAGGCGATGATGACCAGGCGCAGGAGGATGGCGAAGGATTGGACGCTGAGGACGATGCAGCCGCGCTTGCCTCATCACTTGCCCCCACCTCATCGCCGGGACCAGCAGAAGGCATGTTTCAAGACGAGGACTCTGATGGCAGTGGCGATGACCTTGATGATCTAGCTGAGGAAGGGGAGGTCGACTTGCGCATGCTTCTGTCGGACGGTATCGATATGGACGATCAGCTGTCCACCGAACTCCAGACCGCAACGACTGCGACTGCCTCATCCGCGATCGAAGTCGAGGCTGAGACCTCTGAGGTATCGTCCACACGTCCGGCCGGAATAGTCGAAGGCACTGCCTCGAACGTATTGGCCGAAACTCCTTCGTCCGCGGATGTCGACGCCGAAGTCGAGCCAGTCCAGTCGCCTAACGACATCGCTGAGCATGAAGTCCGACCTAGCGGTCAGATTGCCTCCTTGCCAACATCGGTCTCTACATCAGCTGCTCCCCCACGTTCCCGCCGCGTGCGCAACATCGCCTCTGTAACTCCGATGCCTCACGACGAGGATCCAGATGCAAACGACATCGAATTCATAGCCGCTCCTACCAGCGATCTGGACGAGCAAGATGCGGAATTGGACGTCGAAATGGAAGATGCGGACGAAGTGGGCGACGAGGCAGATAGCGAGGACGAGGGTTTACTGGCCGATGCGGATATACCCATCGAGGAGTTGATGAAGCGGTACGGTTATCCGAGACAGCAAGGCGAGGTCGCCAATGGTCATATCGAAGAAGTTGCCGCAAATGGTGTCAAAGAGGGGGTTCATACTGACAGGTCGTTATTGGACGACGCACTGCCTGATATGCCGGTCTCACCGCAATTCGTCATCGAAGGCAAGAGACAACGACGAGCTCGGGCAGTTTGGAGTCCCGATGATATCTCCCCGGTTCAAGCCCTGAAGCGACCCAAAGTTGAGGAGGTCGAAAGTACGCCTGAGCCATCTAGTGAGGAGGAGGACGATGACGAGGATGAAGAGGACGGTGAGGAGGGAGACGATGATGCGGGCGAAGATGCGCAGGCGGACGGTGACAAGACTGAAGAAGAAACAGGACCGAGAGTACGACCACCGTTTTTGCTAAGAGGTACATTGCGGCCGTACCAACAAGCCGGCCTGGAATGGCTTGCGAGTCTGTATGCGAACAAGATGAACGGCATCCTGGCTGATGAGATGGGTCTTGGGTGAGTAACGAGGAAGGGCTGATACGACAATGTACGCTGACACCTTTGACTTCTGCAGTAAAACGATTCAAACCATCTCGCTACTCGGTCATCTGGCTTGCGACAAGGGCGTTTGGGGCCAACATCTCATCATTGTGCCGACATCTGTCATTCTCAATTGGGAGATGGAGTTCAAGAAGTTCCTTCCCGGTATGAAAGTCTTGACCTACTACGGCAACCAGAAGGAGCGCAAGGAGAAGCGAGTCGGATGGCACACCGAGAACGCCTGGCAAGTGTGCATCACATCCTACCAAATCGTCTTGGCGGACCAACATATCTTCCGAAGGAAGAACTGGGTATACATGATCTTGGACGAGGCGCATAATATCAAGAACTTCCGTTCGCAGCGATGGCAGACTCTCCTTGGCTTCAAGGCTCAGCGAAGATTGCTGTTGACCGGTACGCCCCTGCAAAACAACTTGATGGAGCTTTGGAGTTTGCTGTACTTCCTCATGCCTGGCGGTGTTGGGGAGCAGGTGACGGTCGTCGTGGGATTCGCGAATCATAAAGAGTTCATGGAGTGGTTCTCAAGTGAGTGAGCTGGAACTTTCAATGCGTCTTGCGGCTGACAAGGATGCAGATCCTATGGACAAGGCGGTCGAGTCGGGTGATGCGATGGACGAAGCAACCCTCGAAACTGTTGCCAAACTGCATACACTCCTGCGACCCTTTATTCTCCGCCGACTCAAGTCCGAAGTGGAAAAGCAGTTGCCTGGCAAGTTCGAGCACGTCGTTTACTGCCGACTCAGCAAACGCCAGCGCTTCCTCTATGACGAATTCATGTCCCGCGCTTCCACCCGAGAAGCCCTCTCAGCCGGCGGATATCTCGGAGTGATGAACACCCTCATGCAGCTGAGGAAAGTCTGTAATCATCCCGATCTCTTCGAAGTGCGGCCAGTCAGGACGAGCTTCGCCATGGATAGCGTAGCGGCAGATTACGAGCCGCGAGAGCTGCTGGTCAGGAGACGCATGCTGGAATTAGAGGACGAAAAGCGGGTGGACGTACTTGCCTTAGGACTCGCAGTCACAGCACACGAAGGCGTTTCTGGCTGGACGTGCAATTCGACCACAATGCTCGACGCCAGCGATCGATTACCGTATGCTCTCGAACCTGTTGCTGCTAAGAGGGGCAGAGCACCGGCTGGACCCAAAATGGATACGCGGACGGTCGAGGGCTGGACACGGTATCGAGCATATGCCGAAGAGCAGCGAAGTATAGGTCGATGGCGATCCCTCAGAGACGTCAACCGAAGACGATGCTCCACCAAGCCTATCTACGGGTCTACCTTCCTCTCCATGCTTACCGACTTGCCCAGATGGCTTTTACCCTTCGACGTGACGCCGCGCCGAGATGAGATGTTCGCGGAGTATCGCCCGCCAGCGTCGAAATTGATTGTTTCGCTTCCCAATCGGGCGAAAAGTCTTGAGTCAGTTATGGATCTATTCGCTGTCATCCCGCCCAATGTCGTGGCCCGCGACTTGCCCAACTATGCTCTTCCTGGCTTACAGCCAATCTCACACCCGTCTCTTCTTGACACTGAATTCGACACGTTACATCGTTCAACGGTCAAACTGCAGATCGCCTTCCCCGACTCGAGCTTGCTGCAGTACGATTGCGGCAAGCTGCAGAAGCTCTGGGAGATGCTCCGAGAACTGAAAGCAGGCGGACATCGCGTTCTCATCTTCACCCAAATGACGAAAGTACTGGACATTCTGGAAATCTTCTTGTCGTACAACGGACACCGGTACCTGCGACTAGACGGAAGTACGAAGATCGAGGACCGACAGATCATCACGGAGCGATTCAACTCTGATCCCCGTATATTCGTCTTCATCGCCTCGTCGCGATCTGGCGGAGTGGGCATCAACCTCACTGGAGCCGACACGGTCTTCTTCTATGATTCCGACTGGAACCCTTCGATGGATCGCCAATGCATGGATCGGGCTCATCGGATTGGCCAGACTCGCGAAGTGCACATATACCGCTTCGTCAGCAAGTTCACGGTCGAGGAGAACATGCTGAAGAAGGCCAATCAGAAGCGGTTGTTGGACCGCGTCGTCATTCAAGAAGGAGGCTTCACGAATGATTGGTGGGGCAGAGTAGGCTGGAAAGACATGTTTGGGGACGTGTCTGGTGACCAGGCCCAGGCCCAGGCCCAATCGAGCATTGAGAAGATCGAGGAAAGCCAAGACGGAGCACAACGAGATCAAGAGGATAAGATGGACGTGGACGTCGACGTCGATCGCCCAGCTGGCGGAGTAACGGAGAAAGGCGAGATAGTGGATATCGACCTTGAGCCCACGCCCATAGCGGAAGATGTGGAAGTGGTCCGCCCTCGCATGGGCGAAGAGAGGGAGTTCGCTCGCGCATTAGCGCAAGTCGAAGACGAAGAGGACGTGCAAGCTGCGAGCATGGCGCAGGGCGAGGGCGAGCTGGACTTGCAGGAGTTCACCGAAGGTCCAGGTCAGAACGCTGGCGTCAGTGCAGGTGGAAGTAAGAATGCGCGATTAGCAGAGGTTGGGAAGAGGGACAGTGCAAGTGCCACGCCTGCGCCAGCGCGAGCTTCTAGTGCTATGCTCGAACCTGAGCAACGAGACATCGAGGATGGTCAAGGAGAAGCAGAGGGAGAAGAAGAGGACGAGTATGACGAGAACGAGCCGGGCGGCGTGGAGGATTACATGCTTAGTTGGGTAGAGGCAGATTGGGAGTGGTTCGCGTATTACAAGGCGTAGCGAAGTGGCTGTAGGTATCATGTAGTATACTGTCGCGAGTAGCATGGTTGTGCACCGTGCATTGTACATTGTACGAGTACATTCAGCAAAGGCGACCCTTCGCTCATTGTCCTCATGTGCATCTGTTTCATGAGCTTCATATGCATCGTGCGAGACGTTTACCTCGTTAATTGTTGGGTAAGATGGAACGCGGAGGAACGGACCGACGAGGTGGTTCGGCTAGAGGCATGACGTAATGACGTCATGCCAGGTAGAACCCCATAGTTACAGTGTAGTTATTCCGCCCATCTAGCATGCTATCCACTACAGTAGCAACTAGAACAAGGGATACAAGGGATTGTCATTACAACTTGTTCTTTTCACTTACTCATTCAACTTACACTTCACCGAATACCTCACTGAAGACATACACACAAGATGGCCGCTCCTGGAACCCAATCCCCCTCAAGCGACAAGCCCGACCCCCTGGGCACTGGTAACGCCCCCCAGCTTACTCAGGCTGAGCAGAGGCCCGGTGCGTTTAGTCATCTCTCTTTCCTTCCATCATTTTATCCCCTTCCTTCTCTGGCTTTCTCGTTGTATACCATCGTATACTTGGCCATAAGCCTCGCGCGTGTGATCACTCGTACGCGGACAGCGGAGGAAGTCTGAGCTCTTTGTTACTTCAATCTCCACCAGACGAATCTTCTTAGTCAGCGTGTACATACTGCTTCCTCTTGTTGGTCCCTCGTCTATTTGTGATTCCTACCGGAGTGGAATACTACCATTTCACGAATGACAGTCGCTGACGATCCCGCTTATTTCTCCTCTTCACCATATCCTCTGTCGATCCGAACCTGCCTACATACACCTACTTCACCCACGCAGCGGCTGGCCAAGACACCAAGCAGGCTCCTGGAGAGGACACCAAGGGCGGTCCTTCTTCCGCTGCTATCTCGGTGAGTAGCTTGCATCTTCTCCTCGAGCGGAAAATACCGCGAAAGAGCAATCACTGATAGTATCTGCACTGGCCACTTTCCGCTCCGTTCTTCATCGATGTTCGATATCAATAAATTACGCCATCACCCCAAATCTTCCACGCGCACAGCAAGCACAAGCTTCCGCTAGCGCTCTCGGCGACGAGGGTGGCCAGTCCAGGAAGGAGGTCGAGACCGGCCAGGGCAACGCCTCTCAGTAGGCGTCTGCGAGGTTGACGAAGTAGCATGAAAGGGAAGAAGCAATGGATGATGAAACAAAATAACAAATGATTCGATATGCATCAGTATCCTCATAGTCCGTTTTGCTTTGAGGCACACAGTGTGTCAGGTCTCCATGATGCTCCATATAACGGCTCGTTGTCGTCGCAAGTTGGGAGAAGTCATGCCTAATGCGCTGATAATGTGGGTCACGGTGATTGGCGGCATGAGCCATTCTTGACCGGACCGAAGCAATACCCGGCTCTTACGAAGACATTTCATAGGGGTCTTTCGCGGTTGCAGAACGCTTTCGACATCAACTTCTCTCCGCTAATCCATATATATACTGTTGACCGTACGACTTAAAGGCTAGAACGAAGCAGCATGACAGCGCTCAAGCAAGTTGACGAAAAAGAAGTGGCCGAGCACCATAATCGGGAGAAAGTGAGTCGTCGCTTTGTCGATCTGTCGCTCTGTTCCTCTGGGAGTTGCCTCCGTCTCCTTGGCAACGGCAATAGCTTTTTATGGGCCCGTGGGCGAATAAGAAGAGTTGTGCTGATTCTGTGAACTGCTCAGGGCGTATGGATCGTCGTGCATGGTGAGCTCCGTCAGCCATCGTCCCCGGTGAGCAAAGAGCTGACAGACATCTTCGAATTTAGGTCACGTATATGATGTGACGGAGTTTCTGGACGTGAGTCAGCTTTGAGCGTCTCTGTAGCAAGTTCTGACCACTTCATTGAAATATAGGAACACCCGGGTGAGTCTTCCACCATTCGATGTAGTTGTATGGAAGGAAGACTCTGGCTGACTGAAGGGGTAATAAAGGTGGCGCCGAGATCATCTTGTGAGTTACCAGAGTGTCGCTCTGTCTATGACCAGCACTGATTTTTGGTCGCAGGCGATATGCGGGTATGGACGCGACGGAGGAGTACGAGGTGCGACGAGTCATCTCTTCTTCTTGGCAGATTGGGCGCTTACCAGTGCTCCAGCCGATCCACCCACCTGATGCGATCAAGGACAATCTCGGTGTGTCTGCACTTATCACTACCCACAGCTGCATCCGGCTGCCCAGCTGATCAGTGTCGACTTGCTAGACCCATCAAAGCACATTGGCGTCTTGATACCAGACACACTACCCAAGCCCACCGCAGCCGCTCCGGCCCCGCCGCCGACGTCTATATCTGTACCGCAAAAGACCACTTCGGCTACGGGGGAAGAAGTGTATATCAAACCTGATTTGGAGCAGGTATTGAGCTTGCACGATTTCGAGGCTGTGGCGCGCAGGACGATGAGCAAGCGCGGCTGGAACTACTATAGCTCGTACGTCTCTTCTGTCCCAACAACCATATTATTGCGCGTTCTGACCGCTCGATGGTCGCAGTGGCGCAGACGACGAGATAACAATGGTATGTTCCATTTGTAGCTGTACCCGCCAGCGAATCTTCTCAGCTGAGTCACCCTAGCGAGAAAACCATAATGCCTATCATAGGTGCGTCTATCCCAGACTGATCTTCGGCCGACCGAGGTATGCTGATACCCCGCCCGCCGTAGGGTCTGGTTCCGCCCTCGTATCCTACGAGATGTCGGTGCAGTGGACTACTCGAGCACGATCCTGGGCTGCAAAACTTCCATGCCGGTGTATATCACCGCCACTGCGCTCGGTGAGCTGCCTCGGCATGAAGTAGTCCTGCTGCCTTCCATACTGACATGATGACCGTCGTAAAGGCAAACTTGGCCATCCCGAAGGGGAAGTATGCCTGACTCGCGCCGCCGGCAAGCATGATATCGTTCAAATGGTACGTTCTGACATTGACGTGGATACTGCCGGGGCAAGTCACTAAGAATGTGCAGATCCCGACGCTGGCCTCATGCTCATTTGACGAGATGGTCGATGCCGCCATACCTGGCCAAACCCAGTTCTTGCAGCTGTACGTAGAGCCGTACTCCCCATATCACACCGGCAGAAGAGCCCTCTGACCGTGCGGCATAGCTACGTCAACTCTGATCGATCGCGAACGAAGAAGATCATCAGACACGCGGCGGATCGAGGCGTCAAAGCGCTGTTCATCACTGTCGACGCGCCACAGCTAGGTCGTCGCGAAAAGGTGAATCACGACTGCGTTACGGAAAGCGTGGGTTTGCTCATACCAAGAAACATAGGATATGCGCACCAAATTCGAGGGTGCGGCGTCGTCTCAGCAGACTCAGGGCGGAGACAAAGTGCAGCGCGACCAAGGTGCCGCCAGAGCCATTTCCTCGTTTATCGACCCGACCTTGAACTGGGCAGATATGAAAGAACTCATGGACGCCGCCGGGGACATGAAGGTGGTTCTCAAGGGTGTGCAGTGTTGGGAGGTGAGCTATTTTTGTGCCAAAGCTTCGATGCAGACCTCGAGCTGACGTTGTTGTAGGACGCCGTGCTGGCGGCTGAAGCTGGTGTCGATGGGATTGTACTGAGTAATCACGGGTAAGCAGTCGCGTGAACTGCTGACTACAACGCGGAGTCCCGCTGAGCTTCAGCAGTGGTCGTCAACTGGACTTTGCCCCTTCGCCTTTAGCGCTCCTCCCCTCGGTCGTCTCGGCGCTTACCAAGCATGGGTACATGAACAACCCCAACCGACCGAAATTCGAGATCTTCGTCGATGGCGGTGTACGACGCGCTACGGATGTTCTGAAGGCTGTGGCGCTCGGTGCGACCGCTGTAGGTATCGGACGACCGATGATCTACGCGATGTCTACGTACGGTGAGGAAGGCGTGTCGAAGGCATTGCAGATCTTGAAGGTGAGTTCGCTCGTATCCGTCTCTCCTAAGCGCGAACAGGATCTTTGGAGAATCACTGACGATCGTATCACAGGACGAGTTCGAGATGAACATGCGTCTGCTGGGCGCACCGACCATGGCCCACGTCGTGCCCAGCATGGTGGATACTTCCGCTCTGAACAGCGCTGGAGGCACCGTGACGATGTTCGAGGAGAATTGTGAGTCACTCGTTCTGCAGCCGTGAAATACCACTGACCATTCTATGCTGGGTCGTGGTGGTCAGACGAACGGATGTTACCTGTTGGTATCAAGGCCAAGTTGTAATAGGCGGATGATCACGACTGAGCGGACATGTACGGATAGCGAGAATGGCGGATTGGATATGTACACGTGCGAAATGTATCAACTGGGTTGCATGAGTACTCAACGAATAAGATAGTGGCTCGTTGCACTGTGACTACTTCTCACGCATGGAAGGCGAAGCTCAACACCACTCGTCTGCACCTCACTCGTCGGCCAGCTTATGGGTCACCCCGGCCTCTTTAGCGACCTGAATCAACGCCTGATGCTCCTCTTTCTCTCCTTCCAGATGGTGTCGACTACGCCGTATAGCTACTATCTCGCGTATACTGAAGCTGAGGAGAAGTATGATCCCCAGCACCAGTACGCCAGCTATACCTAATCATCATGAAGCGCACGAGCGTGGATTAGCTTATGGTCCAACGAGATGTAGCGAGGCTATGAGAGGGGGCTGTCGTGGATAGAGCAGGGTACGGTACGCGAACGTACCGAAGAAGAGGATGGTGAACCATCTTGCCATACACAACTGATCCGACTCTGTGGTCAGACCAGGTAAATCCTCCAGCATTGCTTGATGATATATGCGGATCGTTTGCCCTGCTTTGTCTCGGTACTTGAGCTGAATGAAGTCTACTCGTGCTCGCTGAGAAGTAGTGTTATTGTTGGTGTTGAGTGCCAAACGCCGAGTGGCTTGTCCCACGCTGCAGTACACGATGAGCCAGGCAAACAATTATGCACTCGACACCGCAAGCAGGTGTCCTTTGTACAGTAAAGCGTGCACAGGGTCGTCTAGAAAGGAGTTAGGGTCTCAAGCGGGTTTACAACGGTCCTTATCCTCTGTCCTTCATGAGTTGCTCTACTCCATATTATCTCGAAATGAAAATGATGCAGAGGTCCGGGGTGATCCTAGCACTCGAGGGATGTTACAGTACGAGATTCATCAAATGTAGCTTCTACACGAGTCAAGTAAGCTACAGTAGGGAAGAAGGGTCCGACTAGAGGTCCGACTACTCGATATGCCCCTTCCGCCTCAACCTCCTCCTGAGCCAAGCTTTAGTCGCGTGCGTGATCCCATGCTCATGATCGATATTATGCCGTTTGATCCGGATGATCACGTATACTATTCCCAGGACCACATAGGCGGCGATGAGGGCGAAATAGATTTCTGAAGCATTATTTTACATCAGCTACTACTCGACACCTGAATCTACTGTAGGGCGCATTCCGCTGATTTCTGATGCGCTCTACAGCAGGAGGAGGGCGAGGTCAGTAGCAAGGTAGAGAGGTGGAGAGGTAAGAAGGGCCGACGGGACTCACTTATACTCAGGTCCCATATGTCGCTCGTCATACACATCTGACCAGAGGCATCGGTCGTGACCTTCTCTTCAACTTGTTGTAGGTCGTTACTCATCAGTACGGAGTCTTTGTCTCGTATACAATGTCTTGGCCAAGTGAGTAACAACCTGGTAGAGTACAGTGTATAGCCGATGCAATCGCAGATTCAGACGTCGGGAAAGACAGGCGGGAGCAGCACCGCCAGACTCTCACGTTAACAGCGAACCTTTCATACACCTGCTGCCATCTTGAAAGGAGGGTGAGTTTTATGGACTGCGCAGCCATGACCCCTCGTTGTACCCTATAGTCCGTCTCAGGCTGCCGCTTGCGCCAAACTCCTCAGCCTGAAGTAACACGGATGTGCACGCGTGGCTCTTGTTCCCCATGGCAACGACGGAAGTCTGTCTTCTCTCTTTGTAGGGGTGTGGCAGCTCGGGACCGTGAGACCGTGAGAGGCTTGTATCATCTCGAAGGAAGGTGGACGAAATGTCTCATACATACCTGAGAACGGATGCCACGAGTATGCAACAACGACTCATCTGCCTCGGATCTCATGTGTAGCTATATGGCGGGAGCATGAGCCGCGCAAGCTGGATGGATGTCTAGTCACGGAAATGCAGGTCAACACTTATCCCACGCACATCTCACACAGTTACTGCTTCGTACAGGAAGCAGGACAGCTTGCCAGCTTCGATGCTCAATTGCCGGGCCAGCAGAAGAGCTATATAAGCGCCCATGGTCGCTCGTCGACTGTCTATTCGACATCGCGTCCCATCCTCCCTCGACACCAGCATCAAGCCTACCGATCCACTGCTATTCATACATCATCACGACAGCCCAAGCACAACATGTGCCCCACCAATACCTACTCTGAGACCGATGCCACATCCACCGAGCCCACTCGCCTGAGCACTGCCGACTCGGCCAGACTTAGACTGGACACTGCTCTGGCAAGCCGCGTGTCACGCCCTGCCTCGCCCGAGTTCGAGGTACGTCCAAATCGAGCTGGTACCCGCTCATCAACTCTACTCGTACTGACACCCTTCTTCTGCTTGTCAGCTCGTGGAGTCGCCCACGAGTATCGAGTCGTGGAGCACCGCTCAGTCCACTTTACCGCCACTGACCGAGGACACTGCGACTCACGCCACGCAGGACAACCAGGCCACCCATGCCGGTGCGCTGAAGACGGAGACGAAGACGAAGGCTGAAACGGCTATGGTTTCGCCGCCAATCAGATCTCGATCCAGGCAGGGATCGCACGAGCGGTTTCAGCCGCGACCGTCGTCGTCGCACGCTGATACGCGAGGCCGCCGTGACCTGACTCGCGGTACAGGCGACTACGCCACGTATACCGCCAGGCCGCGTGTCACTTTCGACCGCCTCGCGTCCAGTTGCCGCAGGAGTCGTAGTTCGAGCTCTTCTTCAAGTGACGACGAGATCATGGCGGGCAGATACGTCCGATCGACCTTGTTTCTTCCAGTCCCGAGCGGTGAGTCACCATACCTCCGGGTCAATGTGCTAGACCGAAGACGCTGATTCATGTATCATGTCGCCCATCAGCCGATGCGTCGCTGTGGGCTAGCACGAATCTGTCCGCGCAGATGGGCTACGACGGCGCCCTGCGCGACATCAACGTGGCCACCCAGTCTTCCACCACCGGTTCAGTGAGAGGGCAAAAGAACCTTGAGACGCACAGACGAAGTGGACCCCCCGGGGGCGGTGAAGACGGCGTGCCGCCCGACAGAGTCTTCACTATGAGTGGCGGCGCACTGATGGATCCCATGTGCACCAAACAGATGGAATGCGCCAACAACTCCCATACTGAGACCGCATTTGGGACTACTGCCAAGCTGCTCAAGAGTCTTGCTTCTTCCAGTATGGCGAACAAAGAGGCGCTGCAGCAGGATAAGCCTGCGAGCGCTTCTCCGGTGCTGTCGGTCCGATCTCCGATTTGATGCGTGCTCCGTTAGATTTCCCCTGGATTATGATGGGTGAGAAGGGGGATCTGTCAGGATTTCTACTATGTGAAGAAGTATCCTTTGACATGCAACGAAATGTGTGGAGCATGAGTGTTCTTACCATATGACATGGACGCGTTGCCCGATCTGGGTTAGAAAAAAGGGAGGTTAAAGAGTCGCTGATTGTGTGCGGGAATCCTAGCTTACTTCTTTAGCTTCGACAACTTCACACCTGTGAAGACACGAGATAACGCAGCGCGTGAGTGTAGTGACGTAGATATACATCATTCTCGATAGCTCGTTGCTGATGACAAAGGACGCCGTGCGCATCTGCGTTCCGTGATTAGTGCTGCTGCTTGTAACTTAAGCTTCGCAAGTGTAAGAAGCATCCCAAACGCTTTCTTCTTGCATCATATTGCAAACACGCATGCGAACTTACACTTCATAACGTCTGGGAGGATGCGAGGGTCCACGGCCTTCTGGTCCTGCTCATGACGAAATTATCAATCGGGTACCGTCATCCTCAAGAGGTTTTACTGCAGATGCCACACTCATCATTCCCGTCGATAGAGCTCGCGGTCGCTGTCGGTGTACACAGCGATTAGGCGCGATCCCAATCCATCGAGCCAGCAATACGAACCAGAAGGTGCGATGCAGCGTCCCAACAGAAAGAAGAAGACGTCTATGGAGCGAGTTCGTGGAAGCGCAGACTAGATTCTCTTCGATTCTGGCTTCGTCAGATCTACAGGAGAGGTAGGCCAAATGTACTCTGCAAGGTATAAGAAGGGCTGTCTCGCCACTCCTCGAGCTCTTTCGAAGATCTCGCCACTTCATAACTCCCTTCCAGCTGATACGTCCTGCAGCATCCACCTCAATCAATACATACAGTACTACATACTGATACATCTATCAACGCATAACTCACCTCACCAGTCGACAAGTCAGTACACCATGCCCACCTCCGAATCGGACACCACCTTCTTTGCCATGAGCCCGGACACCATCTCTACTGGCAGTGAAGATGATTGGTTTCGCGTCGAGGCGCCGCATAACGGTAAACGCAAGTGGTCAGCCGCCGATACCCACCGCGACACCACGACTAGTGTGTCTACCGGCGTGTCCACCGCCGCTCCAGGGACTACCGCGACTACCACCCCGCTCGCTAGCGTGGTGATCACCGAGGCGCCTGGTTCGGCTCAGGACCCAGCCGAGCTCGTCAGGCGTATGTCTCAACTTTCCACTATTGGACCGGCCGCCAATGAGAAGGTCATGCGTGACAGGGCCGTAAGTTCTATTTCACATTGTTCATACCAGCACAGCGACGACACTGATGCTGGTCAAACCTATTCAGGTCGCTTCAGCGTCGACTCCCCAGGCTAGCCACCGCACCGGTCCCGCTGCTACCGCCGCTGCGGATGGCAAGACGACTCGGACCACCGAGGAATCTTCGCGTCAAGCTCACCACAGCGACAAGGACAGCAGCCAAGCTAAAGTCGCCAGCAGCAATGCGGGGCCATCGAGGGCAGCGCACACGCCTGGCGCGCACTGGATACCCCAGAGGTTCGCTCCGCCCGTTCCCATGCAGCGGGAGCAGCCCAGCTCTCCCACGAACTACGGGGGCTACAACATGCCCGTTGCGATATGTGAGTGTCTGCTTCTGTGCTCGTGAGGGCGTGTATTAAGGACATCATGATTGGTTGTCAGCTGATCGAGATCGCTTTGTACCGCAGCGAATTTCACTGTCAACTCCACTTCGAGCTGCCACATCACTTTCGACAATGATGGGATGCCCGAAGTCTCCGAGAACGCGAGTTTCAACGCCCATTGCGGAGTCCACGGGTGGGGCAGTATCAGCAGCACTGCACAGGGCAGTACTCCTGCGCCCTATTTCAACGGCCCCAGTCCCAGGACGACTGTGTCACAGTTCCGCGTCGACAGCGCCACGCCGTTGAAAGACCCGAATGTGAAGCTCGTCGAAGATGCGAACAACAGCCACACTGTTACCACTTCGAAAGTTACGGTCGAGTTGGTCGATAGTCTCACTCGCTACAGCAATTCGATATCCCGCTAGTCGGACAAACGACGCCGAACTGATCGTTAGCTGGTTTTGCTGGTCGACGACCGACTGGACCGTATTGGCAGTGTCTGATGTGCCGATTCTGACGAACTTCATGCGTACATAGTGGGATGTGTAACATAGCCAGATGTGACCGCTTGTGAAAGTGAATGGTGCAAATGGCTACTCACTAGCGTGTTTGGTAGACACGTTGGGTCTCTCGCCATGCCCGATGACCGACGAGTGATCGAGGACCCTACTGTACGTTCAAGCGGTGTGATACTGTATCTCGTGACTTGGTGACACTGTGTATCCACACGTTGGCCTCGTGTCGGCCATCATGCATAGGTCTGCCGGCCAAGTAAGGGCAGTGAGCCGCGCAAGTCATGCATGAGAGTCAGTCTGCTTGGATGCATTGCGATGGATTGTATTTGAGCCTATTTGATTTGGGTGGCGAATGACTAATGAGATTAGGAAAGTTACTTGTAAGGGTAAATAAGGAATAAGAGTCAATACTCATTTTACTGTGGGGGTCGGTGTGCGTCATCATGGTCAATTCCGATTACAAGCAACCAGCAATTCAACACGTCAACTAAACCACTCACTCAATCCTTCCTTCTTGACAACATCCTTCCTTTGTCATTCCTATCTTCTCTTACTCGTTGACATTCCAGTGATAGTCAACGCTCACCATCTTACAACTTATACACCGCACACAGCATGGCACCACGAAAGAACAAGGAGGCAGCCTCCTGGGAGGTGGATGCCGACAAGCCGAAGCCTCAAGGAGAGACTAGGGTCCGGAGGTCGTACTGCATCAAGGAACTAGTCACCGGTGAGTGCATACAATGATGGCTATTGAATGGTCGCTGATATGATGCCCGCTATCCAGAGCCCGCACCAGGCATTAGCACAGTCCACGATGTTATGGTGTACGCCGCCAAGACCCACGGCTCAAAACAAGCTTTCGCTGCTCGAGAAATCGAGAGGGTCATCTCGGAGGAGAAAGAGGTCACCAAGATGGTCGGTGGCAAAGAGGAGAAGCAGAAGAAGACCTGGAACTACTTCAAGCTCGCTCCGTTCGACTGGATTTCTTACGACGAGGCTTTGCAGAGAGTCAAGGACATCGGTGCTGGATTGAGAGAGCTATCCTCGGGCGATAACAGAGAGAAGGAAAAGTTCTTCAACATCTATGGTCAAACCTCGTTAGCATTTACCAAGTCGCATGTTGGTTTCGTCAGAAGCTGACGAAAACGTAGGCGTAACTGGATGCTTGTCGCACAAGCGTGCGCATTCAACGCAGTCCCGATCAGCACAGCGTACGATTCTCTCGGTCCAGAGGGTCTTAGGCACGCGTTAAATGAGACAGAGGTCCACGGCATGTTCACCAACGCCGATCTTCTGGGTACACTTGGCAAGATCATCAAAGAGACCGAAACAGTCCAGCTCATTGTGTACGATGGAAAGGCCGACGAGAAGACTCTGGAGTCAATCAGCAAAGTGCGGGAAGGGCTGCGAGTCATCCACCTTGATGAAGTCATCAAGATCGGCAAGAAGATGCCCGTTGAAGCCATCAGAGCGAAGAGCGAGGATGTGTATTGTTGCATGTACACTAGTGGATCCAGTAAGTTTGATCGCGCTTGCAAATGATCCGAAGTATCAAATTACTGATTATCTGTGTTCATAGCCGGTACGCCGAAGGGTGTGTTGTTAACGCACGGCAACGTTGTCTCAGCCAGTTCGTACCTGCCCTTGAAGTCAAATGACGGTGCTGACAAGTCTTATGACAGTCGCGTCGGTCTGGAAGCTGTTGTACGAATACCTTACACCTAAAGACTTCTACCTTGCTTTCCTTCCCCTGGCCCATATCCTCGAGTTTGTCGTGGAGAATTCATTCGTCTTCGCTGGTCTCCCCATCGGTTACGGTCGTGTCAAGACATTGACGGACGCGAGCGTGAGGGAATGCAAGGGTGACATCCAGGAGTTCCGACCGGTAAGTTCCGTTCTCCACATGCGGACGAGCTGTCGTGGAGCTGACGGTATTACAATATTATAGTCAATCATGGTCGGCGTTCCAGCTGTTTGGGAGCTTATTCGAAAGGGTATCCTCAGCAAGGTTGAGTCATCAGGCGCAGTCAAAAAGGGCGTTTTCAACTTCGCTCTGGGCGCCAAGCAGACTGCGAACAAATACTCCATTCCATTCTTGGCTGGTCTTACCGACACTGTGGTCTTCAACCAGGTCAGAGCGCAGACCGGAGGGAGATTGAAGATCATGTTCAGCGGTGGTGGAGCAGTGTCTGCAAGTACGCAGGCGTTCCTCAGCACTGCGCTCGTGACCATGATCCAAGGCTACGGTCTCACCGAAACGACTGCGATGGCGTGCATTTTGAACCCAGGATTTATGCAGATCGGCGCTGTCGGTGGTCCCGTTCCCGCGGCAGAAATCAAGTTGACCGACGCTACTGAAGCTGGTTACTTGTCCACAAACGACCCTCCCCAGGGTGAGGTTCTCGTTCGGGGACCAGCCATCTTCAAGGGCTACTACAAGCGACCCGATCTTGACCAGGAGGCGTTTACAGAGGATGGATGGTTCCGAACCGGAGATGTCGGACAGTGGAACAAGGACGGAACTTTGTCCATCATTGATCGATTGAAGAATCTGGTCAAGCTGCAAGGAGGCGAATACATTGCTATCGAACACCTCGAATCGATCTACAAGTCATGTCCCTTGGTCGCAAATGGAGCGATCATCGCCAACGGCTCTCATAACAACCCCATGATGGTTGTTGTGGCTCACCCGCAGAATCTGCCCCTCTTTGCCAAGAAGAACAGTCTGGGAGAGAGCGAAGACCTCGAACACCTGTGTACCGATGACAAGGTCACGGACGCCGCACTCAAAGAGCTGAACAATGTTGGCAAGAAGGCGGGATTGAAGGGTATGGAGTTGCTCGAGGCGGTCGTTCTCGTCGCGGATGAGTGGACGCCAGAGAGCGGATTCTTGACCGCTGCGCAGAGTGAGTTTGGCCCCGCTCATTGTGGCGGCTTCCGTATCTATATTCTGTCATGCTGACGACATGTCATTGTAGAGCTGCAACGCAAGGTGATCGAGAAGACATATGAGGACCGTATCAAGGTAAGTTGGAATCTGTCGGGAGATTGGACATTGCACTGACGCGTTTCGTGACTATTTTTAGGCTGTCTACTCGTTCTGATCATTCAGATGATTGAAGATTCGCCTTGGTCGGTCGCATACGAGAGGCAATTGGCAGTGCGAGACATTATATAGTTATACCCAGTTTGGATTTCATCTTCGGGATACGAGAGTCAGCCCAGACGGCTCGATGGGCGGACTGTGATGGGAAGCGTGATGAGTGTACGATGTATCAATACGAGTATGCAGAGTATTCATGTCCATTATCGTCCTCAGAAGGTATAGGGCTACTTGAGCATATTGAGAAAGTGTGCTCTTCATCTATGCAAGAATCATCGTTCACATGTATGTCAAATATGTAATGCGCTACTCCACATCGTCGTCGTCGGCATCATCATCATCATCATCGTCCTCGCCCTCGCTAACTTCGACGCCCTTTTCCTTGAGCGCGACCTTATCCCTCTTCCGCTTAGCGGTCAACTCATCAAGCAATACAAGCAGATCCTCATGCTCCTTGCTCTCATCCTCACGCGCCTTCTTCTCGTCCTCCAAGGCCTGCTCGAGGTCTTTGACTTTAGCGTCCAACTCCGCAGCCCGCTTCTTGGCTTGTTTACCACTCCCTCCTCCACCTCCAGCGCCGCTCTCGCTCGCTGCTGCTGCTGCTGCTGCCGCTGCCGCCGCGTTGGCGGTCGACGCGGCGGCTTCTGCTTCTTCGAGCTTTGCGCCCAATTCCGCTATTTGTCGCTCTAGATCAGTCACGCGCGCCTCGCTCTCGCTGTCGTCGTTGGCGCTGGCGCTGGCGGTGGCGTCAGATGCGCTCTTCTCCTCCAGAGCCTTGATCTTCTCTTCGGCCAACCTGACCTGCTCTTCAGCCGCCTTCGCTCTCTCCTCCGCGTCAGCTCTGGCTTTCTGGTCCGCCTCTCTATCTCCCTTGTCCGACTCTGTGGCAGCTGGAGCAGCTTGCAGTTCCTTGACTTTGGCTTCGAGATCCTTGACTTTGGTCTCGCGGCTCTTGGAGCTGACTTTGGCCAGGGACAACTCCGAGCTAGCCTTTTCATGTTCACCTTGCAGCGTGGCGAGGGCTGCGCTCACTCGCTCGAGCTCTGCTTTGGTGGACTCGGCTGAAGAGGCTGTCTTTTGAGCTGTCTCGTGTTCGGCCCGCAAGGTCGATAGTTCCGTTTCGAGCGAGGAGTGGGACGCGTGTATCTCTTGGAGTTGGGTGGAGAGGGAAGCTACTTGCTGAGAAAGGGATTCGACTTCGCCAACAAGGTGGTCCTTCTGCGACACGAGAACTCATTCAGCTTCTTGTCCATCGCGGACACAGTGAGGATGATGACGAGTGTCACTCACCTCCTGCTTGGTCTCCTTGTTCAGCGCCTCCAGCTTGGATTGCAGTAGCACGACCTCTTCAGTCTGCGCCTTGAGCTTCTGTCGAAGAGACATGATGATAGCGGCGGTCTCCCCATCATCAGACGAGGCTATACCGATGTGTCAGTCACTTGTTATACAATCTCGAAACCTGTGAGTGACGTACTTCCTGATCCACGGACAGCGTCCGGGTCGATGGCAATCGATCGCTGAATTGTGTCTGTCAAGATAGTCAGCTCATAGCCCCGGTAAGGCGACTCTTTGAGCTTACAATAATGGTTCTTCCAGAAATCGACGAAAGCCCAATCGAACCAGAGCTCAAGTCCTTCATCGACAGGATCCGCTTCGCCGTCAGCGGCAGGAGCGGCGGTTGCTTCCGCCCCCTCGGTGTCGAACGCATCAGGTTGAACAGCGCGGAAACGAGGGTCTTCGCGCAGCCGGGCCATCCGGGAGACGAATTGATCGGGACCAATACGAGAATGCAGGATGGGATGCAGAGTTGCACTTTGATCGAGTGGGTGAGCTACGAACGTATCACGGTCGATCAAAGCGAGACTTACCGTGTGATCTCTCCAGGCTCCCGATTGAATTCGTAGCATACACCGAGGAGGAATGCGCTCAACCCCTGGACGAGAGGGTCGATGCCGGTGGCTTGGGTGATGGGTTGGATGAGCTATTCAGCAGAGCTCATCAGCTGCATGCATGAATCATCATTTCCATTCCGGGCACTCACCACCTGCAGATTGGCGCTCTCGCTCAAGAACTCTTTCACAGTCCTTGGACTATCCCACAACCAGGTACACAGCAATACCAAGTAGCCCACCATGACTCTAGTCCAGTCTTCTTCTTCTGGCAAGCCCGTCGTTCGTCCCTCTTTGGCAGCGCGATTAACGCATTCCGTCTGTTCCCTAGCCGCCATCATCAAATTGCCCACAACGAGCTGAACTAATGACACTCGGTCGTCGTCATCGGCAATGGCGCTGTCGCTTGCGTCGCCCGAGGGGAAACTGATCTCCCTAGCCAATTTCTTGGCGTGTTCCGAATTGCGGATGAGGTGCGAAAGGAGTAGGCAGGAGAAGAGGGATCGATATGGGTCGAAACCGCCTTCTGGAGAACCGTGCGGCAGCTCCAGGAGACCGGAGAGAATGAGGGAGCCAGCAGACTGAGGCTGGTCGGGGAAATTGGCGTTGGGGTTATCGGCTGGAGGGGCGACCATAGATGAGAGGATGCCGATTCGATCTTCGTCGTTCCCTGAGACAAACGCCTGCACAAGAACCCATCAGCTGCTATAATAATTGGCCGTGTCAATCGAGCTGACCTCAAACATGTTGACTCCCGCCGCCCGTCCCCTGAGTCCTCTTCCACCCGCACTGACATCACCTTCGATCACTGCACTAGCCAGAGCCACGGCAGCGGATTTTGGTGGAATTCTGACGAACCCGCCATTAGGGTGTTCTTCGTCAGCGTGAATGGCGAGAAGAGGGGAGACGTGCAAGCTCGATATGAGGTCTTGGTTTGTAGGAGAAGATAGCAAGATGGGAGTGAGGGTGTTGAGCGCTTGCGACTTGATGCCGTTGGGCGCGTTGGATGCGAGAGCAAGTTCAACCAAGCACCGCGTAACACCGCCGGTGACCATGGCGGACTGCATGAGATCAGCTGAAGATCAAGCTGACAGTGCCGCGATTGCTATCTTACCTGATTGCCGCCTCCCGGCCCACCAACCAGCATGCGTATCAGACCGAGGACTAAACCGGTATTATAGATCTTTTGTTCAGGCCAGTATTGCAATGCGAATTCGTCCGGCGTCGCCACATCGGCTGGTATGGGTGACGGAAATGCAAGGATGCGGGGAATTGCAGGAATGAGGGACAGCTCGCGGAAGTAGTTCTACACGGAATCAGCTGATATATACGACTCGTCAGAGATAACAACTGACCTGATTTGACACGTTGAATCGCAGGAGACCTCCGAGCACTGTCAACGCGTCTTGCACAACGATGCCTCCATCAGTGCCGCCTTCTTGGTCGATGATAGCGAACAAGCGCTCGAACGCGCCAGAGAAAGCGACGATCTTCTGGAGATCCGCATTACCAGCCAACATAGCCGGCAAGAGGAGGAGCGCCTCATTACGAAGCATCTCGCTAGCTCCTCCGCCCAAGCTGCTCTGGGGCTGTCCGGGCGCAGGCGGCGGAGCCGGATCAAGCACGGCCAGGATGGCTTCTACGCCTGGAGGAGGCGCAGACATGATGTATGATTGTGCGATGGAGGGACGGGATGTGAGCAGCTGCGAGAGGAATTGGAGGGCGTAGAAGCGGGGGTAGAAAGAGGGGGAGTTGGATAATAACGCAAGAAGCGTGTGAAGAGGTTTTGGTTGCTGGAAACACCATTGATGTTAGCGGATCATAGTATGGCCTGAAGTCATAGCGCCTACCTCCAAGAACGCGTCTGTGAACCGCAAGCCTAGATCATCCTTTGCGGGCTGTGGAGGCAATGTTATCTTTGACCATCTATCACGCGCATGCACGAGAAGACGCACCTTCTCGGCGGTCTCGCACAGCTGCATGAGGGTCTCCAGCGCTGCTTTGGCAATCTCCGTATCGTACGGCGCGTCATGTTCGATGACAGCTACGAGCGATCCGAGGGCATACGTTCCCACGTCCTATATCGTGTAAGTCGTATCAGCTGACCTACTCGAGTCCGTGTTTCCTATATCCTATAAGGTATATGGAAGTAGAGAGCCGAGTACTGACCTCTTTCCAATCCCTGCTCAGACCCTTTAGACCGAGAACAGCCGTCCGCCGATCTTCGACCGCTGCGCTAGTCTGTATACGGTCGACAAGCTTCTCGATTGTCTCAGCGGCCGTTTGCGGCGCGCCCAAGTCGCCTCGGAGTTGATTGTACGCCGACGTCAGGCGGGACGAGAAGAGCGATGTGATTTGCTGCGTTTGCATGGCGGGCGCGTCCTTCTTTTCTATTGATGGGGTATGATGGGACCGGTCCAGATAGCCGATTCAACTGTGACCGTCGCGTCGTATGAGGTGAGCTGGCGTAATTTGAAGATGTCTGTTTACCGTCACTGCAAGGTCAACGCGAATGCTCCCAAGCTGTTGCTGTTGCTATTGCTGCGAAGTTGGACTAACGTTGTCGACGTGACAGAAAGCGGCTGGCTCCGCGTGAGGGGCTGCCACATCAAAAGACTACTCCCATTTAACCACTTTTCTCCGAAGTTGAAGCGGGCTCTTGAAACCATGTGGCATGATGTGGCACAACTGCCACAACGGCACAACGGCACAACGGTAGTACACGGTTAATCGTTTGATGAAGAAGCACTTAGATGGTGTGAACGGAAAACAATGCGCAGGTCTACTTGGATTACCCGCTATGCGCGGGCGCGGTAGAAGTCCACGAGGACGAGTATCCATGCGATACCGCAGAGCGCGAAGGAAAGCAGGGGTAGCAAAAGCCGCATTACACACTGCCCAGGCACGGAAAGAAGCTTGTTCTAATCAATCAACCCCTTGACGTTTCATCTTTGGTCGATCTTCCGTTTTCTTATTGTCTTCTTCTCGATCTGCGGACACTTCTCACATTGTACTTTGCACGCCTGAGATTGTATTTTGCGAGCTTAGCTCACCTCTTTGTCTTGTGAAACGCCGTCGACAAGCGGCTCCTGAGTTTGTGTGTGCGTGCGTTCGCACGACGTCGCTGTGCCAGGGCACATGTGATCCCAACGGGATTATCCTCTTCCGCCGCTCATCATCGGTCATTGGCCCGTTGATAGACTAGACGCAGGCGAGAACAACGGACCTCTGCTCTGCTCCGCTCTCCGTTCTGACCGAAGACGACCGCGACCAAAGACCGAAGACAATGAAGACTGGCGTCGCAGTCGACAATGCGACAATAGCGCTAGGCCCAAACATGTGTTAGATGTGATTGCCACTAACGCTATGGGCTACGGCGGCAGGGCCCATTGTGCGTGGCGAACAATAGACATTTCGTCCGTGTTTCTGCCCCTCTGCCTCTCTGTCTTTGTGTCTTTGTGTGGATCTGCCGCAGCCTTATTAAGCATATAGATATATAGGCTTATAAAGCTACAAAGCTATGAAGCCGCCTTACGCCTAAGGGTTCTTAATTCGACAACTTGACTAAAACGCCTTAACTCAGCAATTGTACAAGCGTCCTAACCGTCCAAGCACCCAAGCTCTCCCTCCCCCAGCAAGCAAGCAAGCAAGCAACGGGTGTCTCATCCTCGTTCGGTTCCGCTTTACTTTATAGTTTCATCGTCACTCCTCCCTTCCTCCCGCATATCTCGGAAGGACTAACAAAGGCGAGGTCGATCATCGTCCCACGACCCACGCTCCACGTCGTCTGGCCACTCGAGTCCTTGTACTTGCAGCTTAGGGCCAGCGATCCAGCACTCTAAACCTTCCGTCGACGCCATCGTCTAGCCTCTAGCCTCTAGTTTCGAACGTCTTCCCCGCTCATCCTCATCACTCCCTGTACACCTCTGACAATCGCCGAGGTATCTCGTCATCTACACCCACTCTACTCCTTGCTCCCCTCAAATTACATCCCGTCTTCAAGGCCAACGGCAATAGCAATAACGCTAGTCTCGTATCCCATTAATCACTCGCTCATATCAGTACCTCAATCCGTCGCAAAACTAGCATACGGCCGATAACGTACACGGATATTCCCTCCTCTCGATATCCGGCCATTGCCCGTCGAGAAAGACGCCGACCATGTCGATCGCAACAGACGACTTGCCGACGGCTTGTCTGGAGCATCCTCAAAGCCCAACCCCCTCGAGCTCCCTTATACAGCCCGCAGAAGCTTCGGAAGAAGAGACATGCCCAGTGACTCTCTCTCGATCTGCCACTACGGCCACTACGGCTACTACGTTCTCCGGTAACACAGACTTCTTCAGTGCGTTCATCATCGATTCGCCGAGTCTCATCCTCCCAGATTCAGCCCTCTTGCGCCAACTGGACGACGCTCTGCCGGACAGTCCTTCGCCTTTGCCTCTAGCTCAAGAAGCAGACGGCGAGTCATCTGTGGGAGTGGACGAGATTGTCGACTCGTATATCAAGCTTGAAGGGACGCAGCCGCTGCGCGTCAAGAAGCGCAGGAGCAAAGCTGGGGTCAGAGTGGCAGCTATCGGTCCATCAAGTAAGTCATCAGCCACTCGCTCCACTCGCCATCATTGTGTCTCTCAGCTCTGCATCACCCGGTCCATACTTTCTTCTGTCCGTGTTTAGTGCAACGCTAACAAAGTCGACTCTACAGGTCGTCGACGTCGCGGCTCTACCATGTCCCTGCCCCGTTCGCCTCTTTCTCCCAACTCACCCCGTTTCATCACCAATACCATGAACAGGGCACCGCAGCGCAACCGCTCAAACGCCTCGAACACCGCCTCCGTCGATCCGTACAACACCATCTCCCACCTCTTCCTCTCCATGCCAGCGGTATCGCCTTCGCCCACACATGGAGCACATGACCATGTAGCGCATCAGCTCTCGCTCTTGCCTCCTGCCGCTCTCGCTTCATCGGATATCGCCAGCGCCAGGGTTCGCCACGGGGTATCGGCTGGTGCAGGAACGAAGGACTCCCTACCGGCCAAGTTCAAGGTGGTCATCGAGAATCCAAGTCCTGAGAAACGCTCTTCTGGGTCGTCAATGCATCTGGGCCTAGGCAGATTCAGCGCTTATGACCCTATCATCCCTGGTCCGTCCCCGCCTTCTACTCCAGGCGCAAGCCCTACCAAACGCGCAGCGCTGGCCTCAGCTCAGTCCGCTCAGACGCAGTCTGCATACAACGACAACGAGCAAAGTGGAAAGCCACTGCCACTTCCACCTCGCTCAACGCCAGCGCCAGCATCGCCTATCACCCCTTCGAAAGCGCCACGCAAGGCCGCCGCTCTGCTCGGAGCTGGACAAAGTATCGCTTCCGATAAACGATATCGCGCTCAAGCTTCCGCCGCATCTTTGGGTGGTAATATCAGCATGAGCAACTCGCGCCTCAGGTCGAAGACCGCGATCAACGCCAACTTCTTACCTCTGCCCAATGCCGCCTTGACGGAGATCGAGCGATTCTTCGGCGACGTCCCGCACAAATCGCGACCCGCAACGAAAGGCGCTCTCGGCAAGAGTCGTTCTGCGCCTCGCGCCACTGGGGGAGACGGGCAAAGTAGTAATCCGCAGAATCGGAATGTAGGGGAAGGCAAGACTGCTCCGCATCAGGGAGAAGACGGGAGGATGTGGCTTGATATCGAGGAAGAGCAGGAATTCGCTTGGCTCATGGGGGATTCCAACGCGTATATCCCGGCACCTCTGCCTCTGCCTCTGCCTCTGCCACTACCTGCCTCATACTCAGATAATGACTCGAAGGAGGCCGGCGTAGAGGTGCGGATCTTATACGAGAGCGAGGAGTCTGGCGAGGACTTGTGGGAGATGGAGCGCTTCACCAGTGTCTTGAGTCTCCCGAGAATCAAATTACACACCAAGACGAGCAGAAGCAAGGATAAGGCCAAGGACAAGCCGCGCCGCGCTAAAGGCTCCGAAGAGAGTTTCCTCGATCTCGCCAGCCCACGCCACGCGTACAAGGCGCTCGGACAGCGTCAGCCCGCCAATGACCCTTCGACGATTCTCAATCCATGGGGCAGGACGCATACTCGCAGCTTGTCGAACCCGCTCCCGTCCCCTCACAGCGCAGCTGCACACTCGTTCTTACCTGATCTTCTCACTACTTCGGCCCCATCGCAATCGCAATCTCTGCCGCCCAGCACGACTATTTCGCCGCCACTCAACCTCCTCAATATCGATTCCGACTCGTCCGATTCTGGCTCAGCCTCGTCGCCTAGTCCCACTCGCAGAGAACGCCATCGTCCTCCCCCGCTCACCATCCCCCGTCTCACGCCTAATGGTAAACTACCGGTCCTGACAGCGACTACACCTCAGGCCAAGTTGTCGAGTCACGGAATGAGCAAAGTCCGTTCCGAGCCTCTAACGCAATTGACGCAAGTTCGTCCCGGGGTGCAAGATCAGCCAACCACACCGTTTGTTCGGCCCCGCGCAGCCCCACGACCGACGATCTCAACGACGGTTTCGGCCCCTACGATCCCTTCGATTCATGCAATGCTGGAAACGCTCGTACCTCTTCCGCCCGTTCCAGGAGCGTATGATGGGGCGGAACCGATCTCCTTCTTCGAGCCTGTGACTCCGGTCAAGGCTCGCAATGCCACCGCCAAGGCCACCGCCACAAATCCTATCGCGGACGGCGGTGTCGTATCGGGATTCGGAGGTAAGGGTAAAGGATGGTTGAAGCGCGTCGTCAAGCATAGTGTGAGAGTGTAGGCAGTATCGATCAGACCTGTATAACGTATCATAGCTCGTCTCCGTAAGACCCCATAATGAGCAGGGAGATGTCAGCGCAGGCGCTCGCACCTTCCTGCATTTGCTTGAACATATATTGGATTTCATATGCGTGAAGAAACATATAGCCTGATTTCCCATGATATGCATGAGAAGTATAGATACAGTACAACAACACTATGATCTGCTCAGTCTGTTTGTACTACGAGCCGTTCGTTCACCACCCTCGCCACACCTCAATCACCCTCGCCGAACCTGATGCATCGACAGGTTCACACCTCGCTCAAGGGCACGAAGGTATCTTTCGCCAAGCCCTTCCGTGCCGTGCGGCGCTTCGAGCTCACTTTAACGCTCTGCACACTCTGCACTCCGTTGCCCTCCACTGCATCTTGCCTGTTGTCACTCTCACTCTCGGCTGCTATGGCACCATTTCCATGGTCGGTGCCGGTGCCGTTGCCGCTTCCTTCTCTCTCCACACCTCCACTGTCGGTTGTGTTGCCAGCGGACTTTGACGTGTCTCTGAGACTCAAAGCCTTGTCTAGACGACTATCAAGCTCGTCCCCTTCTTCCTCTACCACTCTTCCAGGTCGCTTTGTTGATCCTCGCTCCACATCTGCAGCTAACTCGGAACTTGCCGATGGTCCTTCGCTGTCCAGTCGAATGACCCTCCGGCGACCTTTCTTCTTCGACACGGCCGCACTGCTGGCTGGCGATGCTGCTGAGGCGCGAGTCGGTTGACGAGAAGCGACCGATCCCTGACGGCTTTGCGATGGTCCTGCCGCGCTTGATGGATGACCATTACTCGACTGCGTTACTAGAGTAGGAGCAGGTGGCGTAGCACGACTTTGGCTGGGTGCAGGCGAGTGTGCGTGTGCTTGTGCATGTGGCCGCTCCTGCGATCGGACTGTGCCCGATCGAGCGGTCTTGCCTCTTGATGCGAGCAAAGCGTCGATCCGTCTTGATTCGGACCACGAAAAGGCGGTATCGTCCAAAGTGACCTCTTTGCCCTCAGATTTGAACGTCGCTCCCAGCTCAATACGCCATTCCTCCCCTCCTGCTCCGATCTCACCCTCGATAGCATTTGGTCTGTCGTACGGGTTCGCAGCACACCAAACTTCTTTGATATGAGGCAAAACGGCCAATCTGCCGACTTCGCCATGATCTAACAGCTCGTTTCCTCTCACGTCGACCCTTTCCAGTCCCAGGACACGCTCGAGACCGACCAAGCAATCGATTCGGTTTCGGGATAAGTTGAGCGACGTGATATTGCCCAGAGCAGAAGGAGCATTTCGCACGGACGTGATCACGTTATTTGAGAGATTGAGCGAAACAAGTGATGAAAGTAGTGATAATGACGAAGGGAGCGAGTCGAGCAGATTGTGCGAGAGGTCGAGATGGGTCAGAGATGTCATGGGGATTGAGGGGAAGGATAGGAGAGTAGTGCCGATGAGCGAAAGGTGCCTCAGATTCGGGAACCGAGGTCGAGTTGGCTTCTCTACATCGCTCTCTGATGGATCCGCAGCGGGCTTGCCCCCATCATCCGGCACACTGAGCAACTCGACGACCCAATCGTCTCCATCTTGCGCGTCTCTCACTGTCAGACTACGCAAGCTCGGACTAGGCGGAACAAGCATTGCTCGAGGGTCGTAGGCTTCCAGCTCGAGTCTAAAGTGATCACCTGTCAGCTAGTAGTACGTGGAACACTTAGCTTGTGAGATCACGCACATTTGTAAGTTCCGTAGAACATCCAGAGGTACCCGCACATCGATACCGCCAAGCTGAGTATATCCACCCGCTTCTATCAGGTCGAGGATTGGAGGCTCTGAGTAGAAGGGCGGGTGGATAAGCAGGGCGGGGATGATGGTGAACATTGAGTAAAGTGCGACGAGGATTTGGTCTGGCGTGACGAGCGGAAATTAGCGAAGCACACCTCTAGCACGATTCAAGGGATCTCTTGACTCACCTTCGTTGATTTCTTCCCGCTTGCCAAACCACCCTCTTCCACCCTGTTGGCTGACCATGCTGCCTAGACTGACACTGCGCATACTTCCGACCCAACTACTGACGCTCTTGACATCACCTTCCAGACCTCCTCTCTCGTCCACTCTCGCTCCTCTCGCCGCGACCGGAACACCAGCTTGGATCGCAACGTCTGTCCTTCCCACATGCGGCAGATTCTGAGGTAGACTCTGCCATCTGAGCATGAGGTACAGTAATCGATCGGGCGGTAGTCGCAGCAATAGCGGTTTCGCAGCCGTTGGTCTGCGCGAAGGGGCGGAAGGCGTCCCGAATCCGAGTGTTAAAGGGATCTTGACATTGCGACTGAGTGGTGCCGAGCTCGGATCTAATCCGAGCGTAAGCAGGGTGTAGGACTGCTGTAAGATCGACGGCGTGTAGTTCCTCGGGGGCGGTATGGGGGCGAGGCGAGCAGCGTTCGCTTGGAGGTATTTGTGCAATTTGGTCAAGTACGCCGTACCCGTTATAGGCTCGGGAGGCGGTCTGTCCGATGCAGACGGGATGCCAAGGAACGACATTGCGTCGCTGTTTAGGGAATGTTGGCTACGGCTGTGGATATTGCTCGAGAATGACAAACATTAGGACGAGAGTGGAGTTCGATGTCATCATGATACGCGCCGTCACTGTGTATCAGTAGGTGTATGCTCGGAACGGTGATCGCCGAAAGAGGTAAATCGGTGACAATCGTGGGAAAGTGACTACTCCTACTGTATCTGAAACACGGTGATGGTTGTTTGTTTCGTTGTTTGATCTTCTTTGCCTATTGTCTTTTTGTTGGCAGTGACAATGGCAATGAGGAGAACAACAACGCGGACAGCGAGCAGAAGTGTTCATGCATTGATGAACAATAGATCAGTCGATCATCATGCTCTCAACACCTTCATTAGTAGACAGAGCGGTATATATCAGCTGATATTTTGGTCAGACCCCTACTTGTTAACGATCAACAGAAGATACTATGTTACCACTCATATACTGCACAGCTAGCACATTCGCCCTCTCAGCGACAGGTGAATTCTGCTCTTTGCGTACTCATCCAGCTGAGACTGACCTCTTCGATACGTCCCAGTCGCTTGGGCAAGCCAGGTCTGCTCGCCTTCATCCTGCTTAAAAGGCTCATCCTCCTCCACACGTGAGTCAACCGTGCAAACAGCCGCTGACCCAATGTAGTCCTGGCATATAATGATCATTCCAGCACGTACCTGCTGCCAGGGACGTATGATAAACTCTACGCACCAGCAACATCACTCAATGAATCGATCTCGACCACATCTGATTCAACGAGCATATCTTTCCCTTCGGCGCCTGTAGCTTTCTCAAGCGCAGACTACACGGGCGACCACTCAATATGGACCAACAGCGATTGGACTATGAGTTCTTGGGATTGGGATAGCGTGTATCTCCCGAGTGGATGGTACGCCGTCATTGGCGATGGCCAGGTCCTGTGGAACGCTATTCCAGATAAGGCTCAACTACCTGGTGCCATCTCCGGCTTCTCATTGGAAAGCGCTGCATCATGTGAGTCGTACTACACGAAGTCAGACGAGCTCTCGCTGATAAACTTCCGGCCGCTCTGATCAGCTGCGTGCGACCCTCTCTGTTCTTCTCATGGTGTCTGTACATCGAACGACTCATCGGCGACGTGTCAATGCGCTGCAGGATGGACAGGCTCATCGTGCGATACTTGTGCTACCGGGTACTGGGGCCCGTCTTGCTCTAGTAGGTACTAATGCCATATGACCGAAGCGCTTACTGATGGCTTGCTAGCATGCCCATCCAATTGCACGGTATGCGACGAAGGTCTTTCCGGCACAGGTGCTTGCTTGGGCACTGCTTCGTCGTCTTCGACGAGTAAGTCGTCGGTCATGTCAAGACTCATTTCGTAGCTAATCCATATCGTCGACCGCTTAGCGTGTGACTGCGAGCATGGTACCTGCACTTCCTCTACCGAATGCATTTGCTCACCAGGCTGGTTTACCAACTCGACTATCTCATCTGCCAAGTGCAACGCCTGTGCAGCCGGCTTCTTCGAAGACGCTTCTGGCAATTGTCTGGGTGAGCACACAATGTCCCGTCTTCACTGCGGCTGGTCGCGGAGCTCATCACATAGTTTCCCAGCTTGCCCCCTTGGCTGCGCCTCATGCTCACTGCAGGCCAGCAGCAACAGCACAGCCACATGTCTCACCTGCGTATCCTCTCTGTCCCTGTCCAGCGCCACGCCCGCAAGCTGCGTCAGCACCACCGGATCCTGCTCTGATGGGACATATTACGATTCCTCGACTTCTTCGTGCGCAAGTTGCTCGCCGGCATGTACGACGTGTACTGGATCATCAACGTCGGATTGCCTCGCATGTGCCTCTCCCAGGGCGAACCTCGATGGCAGTTGCGTAGGGTACGATTCGACGACTGGGGTTTGCGACTCGAGCTTGTCGGGTCTCGATGGGATGTATGTTCTCGATAACGACAAGAAGGAATGTGATGGTGAGCTGGAAGTTGAGACGGGTTTCTGTGCGATGCTAGCTGACACCTCGCTTGTGCAGCTTGCCCAGTAGGGTGCCTCGATTGCCATATCCCAAGCTTCTCCTCTGCTTCAAGCTATGACACTTTGGCTTGCACAGCATGTCAAGAAGGATATCTCCTCGAGGATGGGCAGTGTGTTCAGACGTGTAGTAGTGGATGGTATCTACCCACTGGAACCGCTTTGACCAATGGGAGCTGTGAACGTGAGTGTCGCACATCATTCGCCTTCGGCTTTCAGCCACATCGTTTTGCATGCTCATGTCTGCGATCTGCTCAGAATGCGACTCTGCCTGCTCCACGTGCATTGGATTGTCTACCACTTGTGCCTCCTGCCCCGGTTCGACTGTCGCCTACGCCGGAAGCTGTGCTTCAGCTTGCCCAACCGGGTATATCGGGACCAACGGGACTTGTGCCTCGTGCCCCGTCGACTGCGCGTCGTGCGAATCAACAACAACCTGTGCATCGTGTCCATCTGCGAGGCCTGTTCTCCGCGACGGCCGATGCGTCGAGTACTGCCCTACAGACCAGTACTTTGACACTTCATCTTCCTCTTGCCAGACCTGCGACTCTAGCTGCACCTCCTGCGTAGCGGGCGATACGAGTTCTTGCACATCATGCGCGGACGGATCCACACTCCAAGCTGGACAATGCGTGACTACATCATGCGGAGATGGCGGATTCGCCTCTGGCCTAGGCATGTGTTTGTCCGCGGTAGTCACTACGTCCAGTAACAAGAAATACCTGGCGTTGTTATCGCTCTTGGCGGTGGTAGGGATAGGAGGTATGGCATTCTGGCTGTACGTTAAGAGGGAACGGCGCCGTACGAGGGAAGCGACCAAGACGTTTGGTGATCGGCTGGACGACATCACAATCGCGGAGCGACTACGAAATATACGCATCATGGGCCTAGAGAGGATCCGCCACGGTCATGGCCACGGCCACACGGACGAGAGACCGGGCCAGACTCAGGAGCAAGAAGATGGGTTTAACGAAGGGAAGAAACGCAAGTTCCGACAATTACTCCTCCCTTCCCGTCGCCGCGACCAAAGGAAAACAGGAACGAGCGGAGACATGGAGATGCGGGAGTACGACTATGACGTGAATGGGAGCTCGAACTTTGCGCCTGATCGAGCTCGAGCCCGTCAAGAGCCAGCTTGGGGGATTCCGCCTCCCCCGTACGCGCCCTCGCCTCCTGCGACCGGTATCGACTATAATACTAATGCTACTCGCGTGAATGGCGATGGCGATACAAAGACCGGACTGCACGAGCCCCGCGATAGCCTCGATTCGCTTCCCACGCCTACCAAAATGGATTTCTCTCGTGCTCCGCCAGGAAAGGGCAGTGCGCAATCAACGAGCCACGGCGAGCATTCTCGGCCTGCATTGCAGTTGACCCCAGCGCGGATTGTGCGGTGTAATCGGCCCAGCGGCTCGTCTGACGTAGGCGGAACGAAGGAGGGAGGTCAGCAATCAGGAGGAGGGCTTCGGCCTCCACCAAGACCGGGGATGAAGCGATTTGACACCGCCTCGTCTACTTCGTCCGCTGGTTCCACCTCGAATATCCCCGGAAGAAGTCGAACAAGTGAGAACATAGCTCTGGACTCGCAGTCGCAGGGAGTAATCGAAAGCGAAGGAGCGGTCAGTACGGAGGACCTTGATTTTGAGAGAAGGTTGAGAGAGCTCTGGCCTGCTTTAGGGCGAAGTACTGCTATTCCGAACGAAGAAGCTATTGGTGCCAGGAGGCTGAGAGAGGGATATATATGATTGATCGTAGTGTATAAAACAGTGCGTATGTATAGCGTAGTCCCGATATGAGAAGCAATGCGCTCTTGCGTTGAGGACGTGTGCGAATGAGCATACAGCCACAGCCACAGTCACTTTTGGCTCGTGAGACAAGGTGGAGGTCGTCGTCGCGATTTCGGATTGACCACCTACTAATCTCGAATACAGCTGATGTTGTACATTGACCCACTAGCTCAACCTGTATGCGCGTGCATCATGACGCGGAGATCCAGGTCGACATGACAGCTCTAATAGAGCACCGCTCGTTCCTCGAGAATATACTCGAGCGACAACGCAATCGGCGGGCGAGCATCGACCCGCAAAACACATATCTCGCTCAACCTCAACTCGCGTTCGCTCAGCGCTCACCACCAGCTTCCGCCTCCGACGAGACCGCTGGGCATGCTTCGTCCGTTGAAGCTGGCCCAAGTGGAGTACAAGGGAAAGGGGAGGGCGAAGAGATTAAAGAGAGTAAAGACAATGTGGTGAATTACGTGAGGGAGGAGGAGACGATACGGAATGATTATGCGCGGTGGTATGGCGTTTCAGGCCAGTTGGGGAGTAACCATGTCCTCGGTGCGCGAGATGACGAGATCTGCGAGGAGTGAGTCACACGTACAACATCTCTGTTGGAGTACAGCGCCACAGCTTCAATGCCTATATGATACCTCCGGCTGATACAAGTACCATCAGATATCCAGCGCTGAAACGCCTAATGACGCTCAAGGCAGCCCTCGTATCTTCGCTGGCGCACCCACCGCTATACCTCCCTCTAGAATCATCACAGCCTTCAGCCATACTACCTTCCCTGAGCGCGAGCAATACGCGCTACGACGTCATCCTCATCCACCCTCCGTCCGGTCCTTCATCGTCTTCAGCATGGGATCAGACATTGCAATTGCCCATTAGGCAAATTAGCGCTGATCCGAGTTTCGTCTTTCTTTGGGTGGGCAAAGGCGACGCGGATGGATTGGAGAGGGGCAGAGAGTGTTTCGCCAAGTGGGGGTTCAGGAGGGCTGAGGATATCGTCTGGGTCAAGACTAACACCAATACAAGCAGCAACACCAAGAACGAAAACGAGAATGAGAACGAGAATGAGAATGGTAAAACTGCTTCGACCAATGGCGCGCTGTTTGCCAGTCAGAAGGAACATTGTCTCATGGGCATCAGAGGGACCGTGAGGCGCAGCGTCGATATGCGTTTCGTGCACTGTAACGTCGATACGGACGTGATGATCTGGGAAGACGACGGTGGTGAGTGGTACTGCACCACGCTGCGTCACATGACCAATGCGACGGTGACAGCGATATCCAACAGACACAGCTGACTGACATGTGAATATGAACATCATAGATCCAGAAGGCCCGTCGTTCCCTCCGTACCTCTACACACTCATTGAGAATTTCTGCCTCGGCACAAGACGGCTAGAATTATTCGGTCGCCCGCAACACGCCCGACGAGGATGGGTCACTGCTGGCCTCGAGCCTTTCCCCGCTACCACCGATGCCACCGCTACCACCGAACATCAATCGAGCGACGATCTCACGCTATTCGACGCAGAGACGTACCCCAACTTGGTGAGCGAGTTCGAAGGGCGGCCTACGCTCCCTCACCACCCCGAGATCGATCAACTGCGCCCTAAATCGCCTCAGCGCAGAGCGAGGAATCTGCCTCCCACTCACGCCGGAGGTCAAGGAGGCGGCGGAGCTCGAACTTCACATGGCTCAGCATCGAATTTTAGACATACACATACACCCGCATTTGCACAACAGCAACAACGTTTCAACCAATCGCAACCATACTCCAATATCTCTACGCCGATGTCTGGCAGCCCGATATCTGCCCAAGGACTGCGAATGGGCAATATCACTCCGGTATCTCAACAACAGCCTTTCCAGCCACAGCTGCAACAGCAACAGCAGCAAGGATTTACGAACCCCATGCTAGCGCAGCAAATGCAGATGATGGCTCTGAATGGCGGCATGCCTATGGGTATGGGCATGGGCATGGGCATGACTGGTATGCCGATGGGAATGCCAATGGGGATGGGGATGATGAACCCCGCCATGGCCACTGCGATGGCTATGGGGATGGGCATGGACCCTAATATGATGATGGCCATGAACATGGCAGGAGCGGGAGGGGGAGGAACGGGGTACGCCCAGCAGCAGCAGCAGGGAATGGGTATGATGGGAGGATGGAACCAGCAATCAGGCGCGGGTGCGGGCGCAGGCGGGTTCTCTCCGCAACAGCCTAATCAGGGTCAGAATGGGATGGGCATGCAGTGGAATACGCCTGGACCTGGTAGGTCGGGGCAAGGAGGCCAAGGCGGGCAAGGATGGCAGGGCGGGGGAGGGTGGCAGCAGTGAGTGTTGAGGGGGTGTAATATAGATGGAACCTGTATCTTGCACAGTACGACTATAGACGAAATGTAACGCTTGTCTCTAGATTCTCGACTGGCGCTAGCGAAGCTATAGCATGAACGTGTACTCTTGACAATGCGCAGGAACAGGTATCTTCTACTGTATTACCGCCTGCCAACCCAGTCTACATTACAGTATATAACATGTGGCAAGAGCGAGCGTGGCGGCTGGTTCGGCGAAACGCGCCTGAAACTCGATCTACTGTCGCAAGTGTATATCCTTTGTTGGGAGATCCTTGCACTTCCTTTGATCTCCCTCATCTCCCTCACCTTGTGCTGCGTACGTAGACTATGTACGCGTCTGGGATCGATAGCTGGGGTATGAGGTAGTGAAGAGAGCTGTGAACGCAGCGGGACGGATCTAGCATCCACTCGCCTTTGTATCGGTCTCGTCCATCCTACCCAACTGACAAGCTCTTGATCAACGCAAACCAGTCCAGTAAAGTGCTTACTCAACGACAATGGTCAATGTTCTACTCAGCTCGCCAGCTATAGTTGCACTAATCTTATCTCTCACGTCACTGCGTACGCTCGCCCAAGACGCAAGTGCTAGTACTAGTAATAGTGACAGTGCGAGTGCGACCGTCTCCACCTCTGCCTCTTCCTCTGCGGCGGATGCCAGTACGACAGCGTGGCCTGAATGGGTGACGAACGATTACGATTGTGGTGCGTTGCGTGTGCCCCTTGCGTCTCGCATCTCACGTCTCGTCTCTGCACTTAGCCCAGATGGGTCTACAGTGTCGTACGGTGACGAGCTAACATGTGTGCTCGTCCGTAGTCATAGGATGCCTGTCGGGTTTTAACAGCAGTATGACCACGATCCCAAAGTACGTTTCTACTGTACTTTCCATCTCCACATCTCCTCGTCCCCGCCACCCATCTTTTTCGAGCCAAGCACAACTACATCGACACATAGACCGATGCGGATGCTGATGTTGTGTTTCCCTCGCTTTAGCTCCGATCTGGAATCAGAGGCGTATGGGTGCGTAGGCTCGACGTGCGATTCGCAGTACGCCGTTGGGAATTACTATCAGGCGCTGTACTATATCCAGGTGCGTAACGTACTGTATCTCTCTCCCCACTCCACCCCTCATCCAGCGCCTACTAGCAGGGTTCTACTGTCGCATAATCGCGCCCTGTACTGCCGTCATCCATCTACTCGTACTTGGACATGATTAACATATCCCCGTGTGATAGCTCTTCTACGCTACAGGAAGCGTCTACGAAGACTCCTCCTTTTCCTCCACCACCGACGCTTCCGCCACGGCCAGCGCCAGCGGCGGCGCAGCAGCAGTGGCCATCTCGGGCGACACGACGGGTGGCGTGACGGTCTCTGCGAGCGGAGCTACCACTGTTCGGTCCACTGCGTCCGCCTCAGCGTCTGCCTCCGCGTCGGGTTCGTCAAGTAAGAACGCGTCTTCTTCCTATAATAGCACTAGTGCAGGGGACAGGACTGTCCGCGCACTCGGCGTTAGAGGCGTAGGACGCGTAGGCGGCGTCGGGGGTTTGGTGAGCGTTGTTGTGGGCGTGCTGACTCTGGCCGTGGGGGGTGTTTGGGCTGGACTGTAGTTGATATACCTGAGAGCTGTATCTGTGCACTGTGTTTGTCTTTGACTGTATTTCGTATACCGCATGCTATTGTGTACCTTATTGGATCAAGTTAATCCCGATACGGTTGCTCAGGCAATAATAGCTGTATGACATGCGTCAAGGCACTCTGCCCCAGAAGTACAACAAAGTCTAATCCCAAGATAGATAACCGCTCTCTTATGCATTACCGCTGATGGCTACAATACCACTCAGGCCGCACGCTCCGGAGCTCGAGTATCGAGCTTCGTCTCGGCCGTCTCCATCCATAACGACATGTCGTCGATCGGCATTTGGTCCAGGACCTTGATAGTCTGCAACGAACGAATCCATCAGCTGCTGATTCAAGCCAATAACCCGCTTCTCGTCCGTCGTAGGAGATACGTTGCGACTGCACAAGCAAGGCTCCACCGCTCACCTTCTCCAGCTCTATGACTCCGTCCGACACGTTCGCCTCGAGGTCTTTCAATATAGTCTGTTTTTGCCTGATTGACGCATATCGATCCGTGATATCCTGGTGCAGCTGCAAACGCAAAATCATTCATCAGCCTTCCAGACAAGCCACGTGTTTGAAATGACCTTCACTCACCCCTAGATACTCTTCCCGCAATTTTGCGTACGCCTCGTCGTATAGTGGGAGGGTGGTCGCTGCGACAAGTGCTTGAGGGCTTATATCGGGGCTGAAGCATGCTCATCAGCATATGTACCAGATTCTTCGTGTGGAAATGCTGCAAGGTCTCCCCCGTGGCCGAGGCTTGTTGACGCCGTACAGCCTCTAGCGGAAGGGTGATGGACAACAGTGACAGAAGGCCCACTCACCGCCACGCATCGGGCCGACTGATGGTGTCCGATTCCAATGCCGAGCGACTTGCCCTCGCGTACTCCCGCGCCTCCTTCTCAACTTCGTCAATGGCTTGCAGCGCGGGACCGGTCTTATAATGCTCCAGGGAGAATTTGGCGTGACCCTATAAAGCAGAACACCATGATGCTGTCAGTAACGATATCTTCTCGAAACATGCAGATCGCGTGCTCACAATTATCGCACTGCGCATCGCCTGCGCCGTGGAGTGATAGACGTTGTCCATGGCTTTGGACTTTTCCTTGGCGAGTTTCGGGAAACATCCTCTGAAAGTATCCACGCTGCGGAGGTTGAGAGAACATTATATCAGATTCAATCATAGCTGAACATTCAGCCCGGATTAAGGACAAACACCCACTTCCATCTTTGCACACCCGCCTTGATAGCCCGATCGAGCGTTTCCATAGTCAGCTGATATCGTCGACCAAACTCCACCGGCTCGTCCAGTTGAATAGGTGCGGGAGGGTCCGGCAGTGTGACGGTCTGGCGTCTTGATCGCGATCGAGGTGTCTTCGGCTGAGCAGTCTGAGCAGCGGGAGTGATCGGAGCTTGAGACGATGAGGGGATCGGGGCAGACGCAGGTGTTGTTGATGCCGTAGGGACAGTTGGCTCAGGCGTGATCGGCCGCTGCGCTCGTGCCATTGGACGGGATGGGGTCGTTGGTGGGAATTCTTGCGGGGCGGGCACCTGACTTTGTTGTTGTTGGACAATCGGCTTCTCGGCTTCTGGTTCTGGCTCGTCGATGTCCATCAACACAGCCGCCTCATCTCTAGCTTCTTCATCTTCCTGTTCGGTCATAAGCACATCTTCCTGCGGTGCGGCCGTGCTGATCCGCCGAGACGACTCTCCCGGTGTCGCAGCTACATCAGCCGAAGGGAGGGATGATACTCCTCCAGGCGGCGTTCGCAGGACTTTGGGATTACGAGGGATGAACGCTCGCGAAGGCGTCGGAAGGGAGATGGTCGTAGTGTTCGTCTTGTCCGCTTCGACAGGTACTGTCGGCTGCTCAGGCTCTGACTCAATGGGCATCGGCTCCGCCGCATCATCATTCTCGACGGCTGGGAGTGCCGGTGCGCGCTGAGGCGGTGTGCGTTGTAAGCCCATATTGCCGAGAGAGAGTGGTTGGATGTCAGGTACGAAGTACGATGTAATAGTTGATTTTGCTTTCTTGCACTCGGTCGTTGTTTACAATAATGCAGTGAATGAATGTTGACGCGTGGGATAAACAACTACAATGAGGGGGAGGCGTGGCACCGTGGGAAACCTATGGCTGTGGTTTACGTAAATACACTTCTGGTGGAGTAGTACGCGCGCCGAGAAACAAGTCCACCATTGATTTCAGCATCCCTTCATCCACCTCCGTCATTCAACTTGTTCCGTGATCCAACTACAACGACGTGCAAGGTAGTGACAGCGCTTGATACGACAACAAGTACGACAAACACTTCAACAGACTAGCACTGTGTGACTGGTCTGGTCATTACTCCCAAAAACGTACGTTGTGCGAAAGTAACTATCCCAGGTCACGGTGTCGCGTGCGCATCCGCAAATACCTTCTACGAAGTTCATTGATAGATAGACAGCATACTAATGGCTCACTACCGCAGTAATACGCTACGATACGAACGCACGACTGAACAACGATTCTGCACGACTACCGCGCAATCATTTCAAACATGTCAGTCCATCCGTGCACCGTCCGCACGCCTACTAAATCCTGCTCTCAAAGGTCTAATCCCGACTCCCCGTCCTTGACACCGCCGCAAGGCAACTCTCGCTCCTCTTCGCCAGCCAGCGGGTCTGGCCCGCAGCAACGGATCGTATCCGGCTCGCTCAAGGACCGAATAGCCAAATTCAACAATTCCTCCGCACCGCCCCCCATCCCAAAACAACATCTGCCAGCTTCGGGTCCCGCCCGCGGTGGTCTGATAGGCAACCGAATACCCAGCCTTGACCCGAAGAGCGCAGGACATATCGGCGGCAGTAATCCCGTGGGAAGGAGAGTGAGCGAGAATCGCGGATTGATCGGGAACAGAATACCGAGTTTCGGGTCTAGCGGCGCTATCAATTCCATTTCTGGTCAAACGACGGGCCATGGGACCTCTACACTGCCCAAAATCGCCACCACCGCACGCTCGGCGAGTCCAGCTGGGTCCGTAGGGTCAAGCGCCGCTTCCGCAACCGTCGACTCGTCCATCTCTCCTATAACATCCCGCTCGTCATCCCCGCCCACCTCACCAAGTAACGGTGTTCCACAATCCATGCTATCATCGACTTTGCCAGGATTGGACGACGGTGGAGCCGGGGCAGCAACCCCCTCGTCTACTCGAGCCGATATGGGTGATGCCGTCTCCGAACTCTCCCTGTCCATGCCATCAACCCCGCTAGCTGGCAGTACACCACCGTTGCCTGCTCCGGAATACGATCTGGTCGCTCCTAATCTGAAGCTCGCGACTGCCAACGCAGCCGCTGAAGCCGGTGCGACCTCCGGCGCGCCGAATGCCATGATCCGGGGCCTTTCCGCTCAATCCGCTGCGCGCTCATTTGCCCCAAGCATATCGTCCTCCCTTGCCACTCAGTCTAGAGGAAGCGAGGAGGAAACGCAAATGATGCAAGATGTCAGCGGAGTATCCACACCTACTGGAACACCACGAGCCGCACACAAAGAACTCGGCGAGGGAAGCGTGGTGGGCGAAGGCAGCGTTATGGGGGAAAATGATGTCGAGGATCTCAACTCCAAGCTCGAAGGATTAGGCATGACTGCAAACTCTACTTCTGGCCAGGACGGTGAGGAGACAAGTTCCGTCGCGGATGATCCGCGCTCGGAGGTTGAGGAACCGACTCCTGTGCCACCAAACGAAGAGGAGGATCCAAACAAGGCATCTGATCTGGACGATCTGAAGGCAGGCAATCTGGAGTCCAGCCATTCGACTATAGGCCGAGATGAGACCACTCAGAACCCGATGGAGCATATGGCAGCAGCGGCTATGGTGCAGAATGTCGCGGAGCACGTCATACCCCCCGAACAGGAGAAGCACCAAGGTGGCGAAGCTGGTCAGAGGATGGAGGACATCGAGACCGCCGACGAGGTCGAGGCGCCCGAGCCTGAGAGCTCGCCTTACGATGAAGGTGGTCCTGAGATAAGAGAGGCTACTCCGATTGTTGAAGCCGGTGAGGAGTCGGCTGCTGATGGTGGAACAAAGGGGTCCACCGCATTCTTCGAGGCTGAGGCTTCCAAAAAGGACGATCGGAAGGAGTCGCAAGAGAAGACGAGCGAACCGGGAACGGATTCACAGGATGCAACGGAAGGTCAAGGCAGCAGCGAGGCTCCTAACTCTGATAAGCAGGAACAGCAGGATGGTCCGGACGACGCGGAAAATCCGAAAAAGCAAGAGTCACCAGAAGTTGTCACTCCCTCTCAGGAAGACAAAGAACAAAAACAGAGCACCACTACTAGCGACCTTTCGGTCGGCGAAGAAGAGGATGGTGTTACGCAAGACGACGCAGCCGCTACACCGACATCAGCTGGATCGCCAAAGCTGCCTTCGACCAAAGTTGATGAACCCGCTGTTGCGGCTGTAGGATCAGAGGTCGAGAAGGGAGATGTTCACCCTGGACCTGATGGTCCTTTACAGCTACATTTCGAGCCTGTACCTATCGCTCAACCAGCCGCCGCTGAACCAACCAGCGAAGATCTCACCGACTCTATGGACTCTCTTGACTCTGACAAGACCCCTGCGGCAGAGATTAGCGCTCCTGCGTTTCCTACACCGCCAACGGCCGATCCGGACGTGGAGGACCCCGTGCCAGACGAGCCGGAGAAAGAGCAGGACCAAACGCTTTCTGCGCCTGCTGTCGACGAGAGCGCCGATTCTACACCTGTGGACCCAGTGTTCCTGAAATCGTTCCCGGCTGTTCCGGACGAGGCCAAGCCCCGCGTCGAGGTGCACGTCTCTTCGCCTGCTACAACACCTCAGAAGAGCACCGCAGCTCGCCGAGAGTCCGACGCGGCCCGGGCCGAGCCTGCAACACCTCTGGCAAAGCTGCCTGGGCACAGCAAGTCTTTGTCTATATCCTCGGATATGGAAGGGTCGCCCAGACAGTCTGGGTTCACCGGCTCGACCTCACTGTCAAGCGTGAATGACGATCTGGACGCGACGCCTCAACCCAGCAAATCCCTCTCGAAGCGTCTATCAACACGCCGCAGCCCCAAGAGCCCTCTGCTGGACGACGAGGATCCAGGCGATTTCGAACCTGGAGAAGGATGGGCGGTGGTCACGAAGTGGGTCGTGGCGTTTTGTTTGGTATTGCAGCTAATGACGAACTTGGTCCTGGCGTTAAGGGGGCGCGATTCATAGTTGACAGTTGATCTTGCGCGCGCGTATTAAGAGTTGAGAAAAGGCAGATATGACCGGTGTCTACAAGCAAGCCGATATCTCTATCCCAGAGATATCTGCACAGTGTATTATGACAATTAGGCAGTCCAGTTAAGATACTGGATCCTCTATGTATCACCACCTGTGTAGACGATGCACGATGCACACTGTGCGTTTTCGCTTTACGCTCTACGCTTCACGCTTAGATATGTTTTATTTCCAATTCCCGCTAAGATAAGCGGTTGCCATGTGACACCGCAACATTCACCCTTGCATAACCATCACCATATACCTCAGCAAAAGTGTCGACATCCGTCTTCACCACTTCTCCTTCACTCAGCAGCGAGTGACAACCAGCAGCATGAAGGGGATCTTACTAGCTCTGCTGGGGCTGAGCGCCAGCTCCGGCTCCGCCTCTAGCTCTGTTCCAAAACCCTTCACTCCGGAGGACATGTTATCGGCTCCCCGCCCACAAGCTGCCATAGCCAGTCCGGACGGTACTCTAGCTGTGTCCGTAGTGGACCAATGGGATCCCAAGACAGATCTGTGAGCTGACAGTCCTTTCCCTTGCTGAGCAGAGCACAGATAGCTAAGAATATGTTTTGTCACAGGATGGGCCGTTCGATCTACCTTCTTTCGCTGAATACGACCGGGGCCGCTACGCCTTTATCGCTATTCAACTCTACTCCGGCACACGCAGGCGAGTTCCTCTGGCTCGACAACTCCACTATAGGCTACTTGAACTCCTCAGCCTTCCTCGCCCTCCCTGTGCAATACACCTCTCGGGCGTCCTCAAACTCCTCTTCCGCGCCAGTCCACCTACTCGATTTCCCAAATGGAACCGAGCCGTCGAACCTCCAATACCACCCTTCCTCCGGCGTCCTCTCGTTCTCCGGCGCAGTGTGGACACACGATGGCAGTTTCGCTGATACTGGGAAATGGGATAAGGCGCACGAGGAGGTCCGGGATACGGCTCAAGTGTACGACGAGCTGTTCGTGCGGCATTGGGATACGTGGCGCGTGCCGGGCAGAGTGCAGACTCTGGGTGTGACTAGTCTCAGGAAACACAAAGGCGTCTGGGAGGCTTCCGCGAGCAGCGCGAGCAGTGCGAGCAACGAATTCCTCAATGTCTTGAAGGGTACAGGATTAGTGAGTTTGCTCTACACCAGAGGCCGAGAAGGGATAATCACTAATACCTCCCTCCCGACCACGCTCAGTCATCGCAGATCGACGCGATCGACAGCATGTCCGTCTCCATCTCCGACTCCCACATCGCTATCGCTATCAAGAGCCCCCACCTCAACGTCGCCACACATACGAGGGAAGACATCTACCTCTTCCCTCTACCTCGCTCAGTAACGGCAAAGGCTCCTCGGCCTGCACACCTCACGCATCATACCCATGGTGCGATTAGCGAAGTGCGATTCTCGCCTGATGGGAAGAAACTTGCTTGGTTGGAGATGCAGCAGGATGGGAATGAGAGTGATCGTCGGGTTGTTGTCGTCTACGATATCAAGAAGGGCAAGGCGGAGAGATGGACCGAGGAGTGGGACAGGAGCCCAAGTTCTTTGAGCGTGAGTCTGTGCCTCTCGTCGATTCACTTAGTCCAGAAACGCCATTGCTAGGACCTGCAGCTGACGCGGGAATAACAGTGGGCGCTAGACTCCAACTCGATCTACTTTCTCGCGGAGCATCACGGCCGGGTACTGCCTTATCATCTGACGCACCCAGCCCATCTCCCCACACCTTTGATCTTCAACGGGAGCACTTCATCCTTGACGCAATTGAACTCAACAACCTTCTTACTATCCAAATCATCGATGACGTCCCCTACAGAGGATTTTATTTTGACTCTCTCGCAGCCAGAAGACCGCGACACGGAGGCGGGAGGTGGAGAGGCAGGTGGAGATGGCGATAAGCTGCCTAACAAACTCCGTCGTGTTACTCGGTGGTCAGAGGAGTTCATCGATGGTCGACTGGATGGTCATGTAGCCGAAGAGTTCTGGTTTGAGGGCGCTCTCGGGAAACAGGTTGCTGGATGGGCTATTAAACCCCGAGGTTGGGAAGAGGGCAAGAAGGGTGCTTATCCGCTTGGTGAGCTGGCCTTTGTATCCGTAGGATTTGCGAGCTCATGCTGATTGGTACTGTAGCCTTCATGATACAGTAAGTGAAGACATGGAGAGGACCGCAGTTGCATCAACAATGACTATAGCTGATACTCTCTCATTGATCCAGTGGCGGCCCTGAAAGCGCCTGGGAAGATGCATGGTCGACAAGGTGAGCTTCCAGACATGGATAACCCCAAAAGTGCCTCAAGCTCATGTGCCCAATCACAGATGGAACCCAGCTGTCTTCGCTTCTCAAGGATACTTCGTTGCCGCTATAAACCCTACTGGTTCGACTGGGTATGGTCAGGAGTTCACAGATGCTATTCAGTGCGAGTGGGGAGGCAGTGAGTTGTCAGATTCGGACGGTCGGCCATGGCGGAGCTCATAATCATACGTCTTCCAGGGCCATTCAAAGACCTATTGGCGGGATATCACTATGTGTTGGAAAAGTATCCCCAGGTCAGTAGAGCATTGCACTCATTAAGACTGCGCACTTTGGCAATGTGCTCAAAACACAATCGTGCAGATCGACGCGGAGCGCACCGCTGCGCTGGGCGGCTCGTACGGCGGGTACATGATCAATTGGATCAATGGCCACAACGATCAGTTTGGATTCAAAGCCCTCGTCTGCCATGACGGCATGTTCGACACCGTCATGACCTTTTTCTCCACCGAAGTGAGAATTATCTCGTTTCGATTGTTGCCGGTAGCATGAACTGACGAGCGCGAGTAGGAATTGTGGTTCCCCTTGAAGTGAGGCCAGCTGCTTGCCGGCGCACAGCGGACGTGACACGAATATACTGATGTCATAATCCAACAGTGAATTTGGCGGTACTCCGATGAACAAGCGAGCGGCATACGAGAAGTGAGTAGGCTGAGCCGAAGAGCGCCAAGCATACACGGACTGATACGTATTAGGTGGAATCCTGTCAACCACGCTATCGAATGGACGACACCCGAACTTATCATTCACGGCGCGAACGGTCTGTAGAGCTTTCGTAGCTTTCGTTTGGAAAGGAAAACAAAGCTGACGATTGTCAACTGCGAAGATTACCGCCTGGAAGACTCTCAAGGTATTGCCGCATTCACGGCTTTACAGACGTGCGTCATCGTTTCAATCATTTTGTGGTGGAAAATGACTGACCGTGTCTTATCTATTGTAGACAAGGTGTTCCGAGCCGATTCGTCTACTTCCCCGATGAGAATCATTGGGTGCGTGGCCATTGTTTCTATCAGATGTAAGGCATCAGACCGCTGATGTACTGTATTGTTGAATATACAGGTCCTCAAACCTCATAATTCTATGCGATGGCATGTGAGTTGATCGTCTTGTTTGCGATGTGTGATGTATTGTATACTGATTGCCATTGAGCTACAGCACGAGGTGTTCCGATGGCTTGAGGAATGGGTCGGTGATAGCAAGGGCAAAATCGACTTTGAAGGGGAAGGGACAATCCCGAGCATGATGGATAATGAGACGCCGCTGGTCTTCGAAAAGAGGTGATGAGGGACGTGATAAAAGTATAATGAGGGATCTCTCCTCACGTTTATGCAAGACATGGAAGAGTACCTGTTACGAAGGGATAGCCCATCAGACCATGACAGTTGGTTGTTGCGAGACATGAGTCTTACTTCCGGTGCAAACACCTGTTCTATACAAGATGTGGCGTGCGCGAGATACCCGCTTGCGCGCCACACCAGCCCAATGCAAAATAAGCGTCTATGAAACCGCACGCAAGCACCAGCACCAGCACCAACGGCCAGCCCTCGAGCCACTGCAGCAAGGTAGCAAGGCAGCAAAGTATCTGCGCTGACCACTATGCACGCTAGTGCTGCAACGAGATCGAGATCGTGATCGGAAATGACATAAACAGCTTGTTCTCCCGATTCTTTCATGTGTGTCCCCACCAATACAATCCCAAACGCCTTCAACTTTCTACCTTGAGTGTGACTGTGGCGCCACCATTTCGAGTGTTTTGAGTCATTCGTCAACGATCTCAACTTGATCAGCGTGAGTGTCTTCATCGATGCGCTACGACGTCTATGCAATGGTTCGCAGGTGATGAGTGATGAGATGTATGCTTACCCTCTGAGCTTAGTCTCGGCTCTAGAGCATCAAGGGCCTGACGGATCTACGTTGGGGCAAGGGTGAAACAGCCATCAGCTCATCAGCCCATCACATCAAATCATCAAACCTCAATCAGCAAATACTATCTCAAGCCAGCCTCTGAATCACATCACATCGCATCACACATCAAAATCAAGACAAGGCACGCACAGTATTGAGAGAGAGAGAGAGAGGTGAAGAGCGACATGACAAGATCGAATCGCACCTCAACTACATTCACATCACAACGGCAAGGTTCAGCTGCGGCGCCGGCTCCGGCTCCGGCTCCGGCTCCAAATCCAGATCTATACTCGCACGCAAAGCATACAGCGCGGGAACGAGCACAATCACGAGACCGGCCGCAGACTCGAGATGCGACTCGTACCCTCAACAGACGGGAGAGCCTGGATCGATCAGGCTCGAGAGCAGGCGCAGGGGTAGGTGCCGGAGTAGGGGTAGGGGGAGTAGGTGGAAGTAGACATAACCCTTATTCGAGTTTCGGAATAAATGTTGGCCCCCCTACGCCCATCAGCATCAGCATCGCTCAGGCCCGTTCCCCCGGTACCCTCCAATCAACGGCTTCCCACTCACACTCACACCCTGGCTCGAATCCAAGCTCGAGCTCGGTCCCGCCGTCGCCTGGACCCACGTCACGTTCACATGGGAATAGTACAGGAATAGGGATAGGTGAGGTGATACCAGGCTCTCCATCCCAGATCGACCCGTTCGGATCACAGGTCACTTCCCCAGAACCTATCCACTCCCGTTCGCATTCCCACTCGCGATCCAGCTCTCGTCCCCCCTCTACAGTCCTGTCGAGCGGTACGCCCCTGAGTCTTAATGGTTCGATAATCGTCACGCCCAAAATCATCCTTGCCAGTCCGTCCACCTCGACTATACACTATCTCTTCCCGAGCTCAGATACTTGTTCTGGCACTTCTGGCTTTCTCGGTTCAGCTACTCCGACTACCACGGCTACTTCAATAAATGAGGTAGAGGCAAAGCCTGTTCAGAGACAAAAGTCCACTTCGTCAACTCGCGGTAAGACTAATCGCACCTCTTTCCCTCGCGCTCGGGCTGCGGAGGAAAGCACGGACAAACCTGCAAAGCTCGATCACAGCGCCAAGTACCAGCCGCCCTCCGCGCAGAAACACAAGAAGAGTACGTCTGTCAGTCAAGCACAGCATACATCTTTAGCTAGCAACCGTCACCCTCCTGTCTCCAACGTCACGGGCAGCGTCAGAAAGTCCGACATCAGCGGTCCGATCCTCGTCCCTTCGTCGAACGGGTACGCTCCCACAGACGACGAGAAGGGAGGCTTGCGGCGACAGCCGGGCATGATCGACCTTTCAACACGGGGTAAGGAGTCTGCAGCACTCCACGCCTGCGCCAATGTCGATAGAAGCGTCAAGAAGAGGGAGAGCGCGATTCTGCGCGAGATCGAGAACCGTCGTGAGCGACGAGGATGGGAGATCGGCAGTCGAGTCAGTCATCCCTCTCTTCCCTCCCAGGTGAGAATCCATACTGACGTATTGCAGCCGTACCATACGGTCGACCCAATCGATCCTCCTTCACCCAAATCAAGAACGCACGCTACCCACCAAGGCGCCGTGATCCGAGGTCCGCTCCCATACCCTTATGTCCCCTCTGCCAGCACCATTGCCCAGCGCCGTCGTAGTCAATCCCTCTCTTCTCCCAGACCTGCTCCTGCTCCACCAGTACCAGTGCCAATGCCAATGCAAGATGGCATCTCGCCACTTTTGCCTGCTCCGGACTTTGGTGATCCGCTAACGCTATCAGCTGTCATTGACTCGCCATCTTACTCTCACCTCGATTACTCCATTGCCGGTTCATCTGAATCGACAAATGCCAGCAGGCGCGGGTCGAGGACCACCACCCCAGTGTTCCCTGGATCGGTCCCGATGTCGCGTGGAAGTACAAGGAGAGGGTTGGGAAGCTATGATGCGGGCAAGACCAAAGCGCGGGCAGACGCTGAGAGGCGGTTGAATGGCGGAACCGAAAAGATTGGGCGGTTCGCCTCGATCCGAAGGACGGTCTCCTTGCGACGCAAGGGCGCGGAGGAGCAGGAAAAGAAGTCTCGACCGCGATCACAATCCCTCACAGCGCGATCAGCGAGGAACATGGGTCTTGGCGCACCGTCCGTACCCACATCCACGGACACTTACACAGCTAACGCAAGAAAGGAGCGGCACTCATTCTTCGGCGATCTCACTATCGACCTAGGCGATCGATACGCCAGTGCGTTTTCGCCTACTAAAGCCACACCAAGCGCCTGGACATCGCCTTCGTCCGCGGACACTTCTGTATTCCCCCATTCTACCCCGTCAACGCAGTACGACTCCTTGCCATCCGCACTCAGTAGAGATGAGAATGGAGTTCATGTAATTGGACGACCACTCCATCCAGCTCTTGATGCGTCGGAGATCTCGATCCTCGCTCCGTCGACTGTAGGATTGGGCTTCTCGCCTATCGGAACACCCGTTTCGCTACCTGAATCACTCGAGGCCGAAGTCGTCAATCTGACTCACCGAGGACAAAAGCTCTCGTCGAAGATGCTGCCAAAAGTATCTGATCTCAGCCATGCGAGCTCATCAGTCCGACCTGCGCCTTCACCTTCCGCGATTTCATCCGTGGAGGCGAAAAGTGGCAGCGAGAAGAAAGTGCCTCGTCGATCCCTCCTTCTCGCGCAAAATACTTTCTATCTCCCTCCGCTGAACCAGAAGGCAGCACTAGGGAAGAAATCATCGCTTCGATCTTCCAAGTCTCTCGGACCGGGCTTCATGAAGAGGGCATATACGTCTGCCAATATCCAGTCAGACTCTTCCGCTGCCCCTTTTAACGACGGCTCAGCAGCGGGAACCACTAGAGGGTTGCAGAAATCAGCATCCATTCGATCCGGTCGACCAGCTCCTGCCAGTCATGCCACTCGACACATGCCCGAAAGCGCCAGTCGACTGTCCGCTACCCCATCGATGCGGTTCAGACGGCCCATGACGACCTTCAGTCTGTGTTCCCCACCTGACGCCATCGAGCCCCTGCCTTATACCTCGCCTAATCCCGCCGTCTCGCATGAGATGGACTATGCTGCCCAAAGTGATTCTCGCGCACTGCGAAGCAACAAGTCTTCACCATTCCTTTCGGCATCCGCTTCTCTGCGAGTTATCTTTGGGCGGGAAGGCTTTGTTGCCCGATCACTCTCGCAAGCTTTCGAGACTCGTGAAATGAAGGAGAAACAGACCGGTAGAGAAGGGGGGACAGAACGATCAGCGAGTTACAATGGTGCTTCAAGCGCGACGAGCGGGTTGAAGGCGAAGATATCCAGTCCACTTGAGGCTAGTCGGAGTACGTTTCGTACCCATAACGAAGACGCGAGAGCCAGCGTTAGGAACGACAACAGGGCTTGGCGAGAATCGATTCTGAAAGACGCTGTCAGTCTCAGCTTCAAAGAAGGGCTAAACAAACTTGCCAACGAGACGAGTCAGGAGACGTCTACCAAAGACGCGAACGTTCCCACCCAAGGTCGAAGGATGGTCTCCTCCGGCTCAAAATCGCGTCTGGCGATCCCGGACCAGCTCCTTTCTGCGCTCATTATCAGAGACACGGTGCTCGAGGAGCAGCCAGCTGAACCGAGAGAGTCAAAGGTGTTTGCGGGGATAGGAGAGGCGATGCTTCGCCCTGGAGATAGTATCGCCAGCGGATTGAGCTTGAGAGCAGTCATGGAGGATCTTGAAGTGCCGCTGCGCGCGTTGAACCAAGTTGGTAAAGAAGAGAGTATGGCCAGCGCCAGTATGTGAGTGGTGTCCATCTCGCTTCTTGGCCCATTTGTGCAGACCCGCTGATCCTCGACTTTTGTTTGCGAGTAGATATTCGAACAACGCATCTACCTTTTTCGAGAAGAAAACGCCTACTACCCGGCTTCTGGGTAAAGGGTTCCCCTCGTCTTTGTCGACCAGTACGACTGCGACCGAAGGTCTGAAAGCCAAATGTTCTCCTCCTCCATCGAAAATTACTATGCCTTTGCCCTGCACATCAGCTAGGGCAATGAGTGGAAGAGTGATCAGTGGGCCTATGCCCCTGCTTGAGTCCATCAACGCGAACGTGGGCTCCACCCGCCCTCCTTCGTTGAGGAGCAGCAGACCCGCTACTGCAGCTGGAGGGAAGAAAGAGGGCCTTCGTTCGCCCTCGCCTACTGAAGCCACAATCAAGGTCTCGCCTTCGCGATCGAAATTGCTCATTTCCCGCGTCCTGAGTGGAGGAAGCAAGTCGAATGGGAATGCCATCTCGTCCGCGACAGCGATAGAAGGTGGCAAACTATCTCTTCAGCGCACACCTTCCTCCTTCTCCCTGAGTCTGCGGACAAGTATTCGCTCGTACTCCCGTTCAGCCCCCAAGTCGCCTGAGCCCCAAGTAGGATCACACGTGCAATCAATATCATTATCGAATCAGCGTAACCAGCCCGTATCGTCGGCCGACTTACCGCCCGCAAGAGCGATCCTTGATCAGCTAGTAGCCAGGGAAGAGGCTGCTGCTGCTGCTGCTGCTGTCGCGGGCCTCTCAAGTCAAACGAAGACTGACGCCAGTGGAGAGCAGGATAAAGTGAGACAAGTGCTGGCGTGGAGGTCCGAGGTGGACGAAAATGAACGTCTTGCGAAGCTGGAGGAGAAAATGCGGGGGTTCGTGCAGGATGAGAAGGAAAGGATTAGGGAGATTGGCCGGTTCTCCATTGAAGGGAATTAGATCGTATTCGGAGACCACCACATATGCGATGAAAAACGGGAATGATTTTAGATGTAGAGATCTTTCTTCAGCTTACTATGCATTGTACTTATCCATCTTCTATCGGTACTCGTCTATTGTGTCTTTGCATCTTTGAATTCTATTACCTCTCCTAAGGGGAAATCTCGCTACTTGTCGGCTCGTCAGTGGCGTCCTCCGGCTCCACCTTGTAGTCCGTTTCTACCATTGACGCGTCCTCGTCGGATGCCGAGACGAAGGTGAATACTTTGGATTCGGTGTTGTCCCATGGCTAAGAGCGAAAGATGTCAGCAATTGTGGTTGCATGACGAGTTGGCCACAGTGGCGAGGAGAGAAGAGAGGAGGGTAGGAGGTATGGTAGCAATGGTCTCACCCGAGTGGATTGTTGGCCGTCTACGATGTGTCGCAGGATATCGCCGTGTGCGACGACTGTAGTTGACGCATGACTATCAGCCACTGTCCAACGAGCATTGCCATAGAGCAGATTACGCAGAGGACAGAAGACTCTAAAGCAGCACGGAACTCACCAACAATCTCATCCTCCTCTCTATCCCGCAACCACCGCCTGACGGCCTTTGCCCTCTCGGACCCTTGGGCCGGCGCGAAGATGCCCTTCTTCGACGCGTATTCAGGGGACAGGGTGGAGAAATCTAGAGAGGCGAACATCCCGTCGTTGGAGGACGCAAGTGCCGAGACGGGGTGGGTCGGGGTATCGCATGGGTATCTACGTTGGTCTCGTCAGCTTGCACAGATCAACGGTTATTCTAGGTCTAGGTATATCTAGTTCTTCAGGTCCTTATATAGATGGGAGATAAGGGACTGAGACCGAGCACGAGCACGAGCACGAAGCGACTCACGGGCCGACCTCTTGCAGGAGATCAAGCAGGATGACGGGCTTGCCCTCCTTCTCCAAACGCGCCTTCAGGTCGGGATAGGCGAGGAGCATAGTCTCCATAGGTCTGCGCATCTGCGCGTGTCGCACCAGCTGTCAGCTGATGTGCCTCTTTGACATACTTGGTATACTTGGCAAACTGGGTATACCGGGGTAGAGACACGTACGGGGGAAGAAACGAGGAGCTGAGCAGTGCGCTGGACGCCGTTCTTCGTTACTCTATTTAACTCCTTGGACTGCTTCTTCCCCAGTCCAGTCAGCTTTGCGTCGGCGACTACAACCATGCACATTGCATCAGCTCTAAATCTTACTTAGCCGTCGGACGCAAGCTCACTGGTGTAGTCTGACCCGACGCTAGAAAACGAGACGGTGTGCAAGTCAGCTCTGAGAGTAGTTTAAGTGGTAGATACTCGCGCGACGCACTTGTGCTCTGCTTGCGCATGGCGCGTGAGGTGGATTCGCTTGTTCGTGGGACTTGTCTTGACCATCTTGCTCTATACACTGTTGGAATAATACTGTCTATTCTGAGTGTTACTGAGACTGCTAGATATCCAAGACGATGAAAGATAAATTGGACGCCATCGAATCTCGAATCCTCCGCCGGCTCGCTCGAGTGACAGTAACGGCTAATGACATCACACTGCATATCGCTTATACAGTAGCGGTCATCTCCACCTTGTTCCTTCGCTATTCCAAAGTACACAAGAGAATTGTCAATTTGTCAAAGGCAAGCACCGCATCAAGGTGAAGCAGACGGCAAGAGCATCCTGTCCTCCACTTCCGTCATCCACGCTTCGTCGTCGTCGTCTTGCGCCGTGTCTGATTTCGGCGCGAACGTGAACACTCTGACTTCGGTGTTGCGCCATTTGTTCTAATTCGCATTTACAACCAAGATGGCGATATCGCGTTAGTATCAGTGACTGTACTGATGATGGCCTTACATACCTGCTTATCGTTGTGGCCCGTCGTGATCCAGCGGCCCATCGCGCCGTGCGTGACAACTGTACGTACTATTTATCAGCCACGTACGCTCGAAAGATCGACTATATCTTGACAATGTAGTAGAAAGGACTGGAGGTTGGTGAACAACGTGCAACGCGAGACGACTCACCGACGATAACCCGCTCTGGTCTATCGCGCAACCACACTCTGACCCGCTTCGCGCGTTCGGCAAGTTGATCTTGAGCGAGGATCCCCACCCTCGAAGCGTAGTCGTCTGACATCATGGAAAAGTCCATAGAAGCCACACCGTCGTCATTCGCCGCTAGGAGCGTTCTTAGAGGGTGGAGAGGTATGTTGCATGGGTTCCTAAGGAGTCAGAGGGCGGGTACTCAGTAAGATGATGTGAGGATGACAATGAGCACTGGTGCACGGGTAGACTATGCGCCGCGCTCCGTGATAGATGACTCACGCGCTCGCTTCTTGCAAGAGGTCAAAAACCATGACTGGTTTCCCGATCTTGTCCAAACGATCTTTCGAAGCAGCACAAGCCAAGAGTGTCGTTTCAAAGGTTCTGCGAAGCTGCACAAGGAACCGAATCGACAGCGACCCGTCAGCTGAAACACTCAGGCAGACGATTTTGCGCTCTCGCTTGTTCTCAGATGCGATCAAGCAATGGGTCAGACAAGAGACACTGCTCACGGGCGAAGTGACGAGCAATTGCGCTGTGCTCTGGAAACCGTCTTGGGTTCGTTCACCCAGCTGACGAGCTTGTTCGCGTCCGAGCGCAGTCAGTGGCGGGTCGATCTCTGTACCATCACAGTCTAGCATCAGCGTTGGTGCAGAGCTAGAACGAGGTCGCAGCCTGGGATCGGAAGTGCTGCGCTGTACTCACGGGTATAGTCTTTGGTGACACTGTTATACCCAATATGATATGAGCCGTCATCCATGTGACTAAGAGCGATCATACTCACTTGGTTTCAGCTTCAGCATGTCGAACAAAGTATATCCTCTTCGCAGGCGGCAGAGCAAGGCATGTCATAGTGGTCCAAGAGCTTCAGTGGGTATTCACAAGGCGGAAGCGAAACGATTTTCGATATATACAAGGCCGAGTTGGGTGAATGTGATTATCAGTATACACAAGTGGGTGAGGTGGCCAGCACGATCGGCAAGCATGTTAGTATCTTATACGCCTCGTTGTCCAACACCACGAGTCCCATGAGACTCATGAGACTTGTCCGCACAGATAATACACATGATACACAAATGACGAGGCGCAGACCTCGTTCCTCCGTTGTGAGCAACCTCGAACATCTGCTGTCCTTTGTGAGTTGCTCCGTGAGGACGCAGCGTGTTCTTCAGCCGACGATGCACTACCATGCACAGTCGTGTCGGCGATCCTTTGCTGTAGTCTCCCGCATACTGTCATATGGTGAACTTGACTGTCTACCAGTATAGAAGTGCAGACCGCTAAGAGGACGGCATTTGATAAGGTGATTGACGTCACTGATCGGCGAGTGCCGCCTGCCATCTCGCTCAATCAGTCGATCTGCTTGAGTGATCACAGTTGTTGTTATTGTGTATATATGTATATATTGAAGCCTCTCTACCCAGCCCGTTGCCCCACTCATCACATCCTTCAGCCCTAGCATTACCTAGATATCTCAGATAGATACAATGTCCTTCGCCCACTTCTCCTCGTCGCCAGGACTCAACTTCAACTACTCCCTCTTCGCCGTCCCGGCAGGATGGGTCGTAGGGTGAGTCGCTATCCACTCAGACCAAATATACCTGCTAAGCTCTGCGCTGATCGTATTCTGACAGCATGGCCCCGCTCTGGTGGGCTATCGGGGCTGCGAACACGACTTCGCCCGGAGCGTATCGTAACGCCGTGAGCGACAGTCCCATCCGTTTTAAATCTATGGAGAGGCAAGCTGATAGGGTATCTTCGCGCGCTGCAGAACCCGAAGGAGAGCTGGGAGACTCTAGGCGACGCTGGACTATCGCCCAAAGTACGCTCTGAACCATCATCCTCTTTCTACCCTGTATACAAAGCTGATTCGATGTTACTATAATAGCTCAAGGGCAGAGTCCTGCGCGCGGTCGCCGCGAACAACAACACGCATGTGTGAGTACCCTCGACAAGTATTAGTGACATCAAGCTGATTTTGACCGTGGTAATCGTGAATCTCAGCAACCTCCCGCTCTTCGCGTCTGCGCTCGCGGTGGCCAACGCTGCGCATGTCGATAGCGCCACGCTCCACACCGCTGCTATCGGATGGGTCGTGAGCCGTATCGCCTATACGTTGTCGTACGTCCTCATCGAAGATGGTACGTTGCTTCCTATCATCATCTTGAGATCCTCGACTGACTGTTCACGAACCAATAGACAAGCTCGCGTACCTGCGATCCGGCTTTTACTGGGGTGGCATGATTTCATGCTTCACCCTCTTTGTGAAGGCTGCCAACAAGTACAAGTCGTTACCGTGGTAAACGACAATCGCGTACCTGACGCTGTACAAGAACTGGGGAAAGAGGGTCTGTAGCTTGATAGGACATACATGTATTGATACAACGATTGGACATGGTATAGAGATGCGTGGTATAGCTTATAGCTTCATATTGGAGGTTATACTTATTGCCTTGGCACTTGCTCGCTGACGGAATTACGCGCTGGTTCGTCGCCGTTACTCGTATTCATATCGGGCTGGGGCTCAGCTTTGATTTCTGCCTCTGCCACTCCATTCACCGACGGTTCCGGAACTGCTGTTTCGTCCCCTTCGATTCCGTTTGCTTGTGTGCGTATAGGGTTATGTCGACGGTCGGGTATTGGGATCTCTGGGAAATCCTCGCCAAGCGCCGTAGCGAGTTGGCGTCGGAAGCTCTGTAGCGACGAACGGAATCATCAGCAAACCTCGATCACGTACAGAAGAGAGTGAGAAGATGAGAGGAGGTCTGACGCACCTCTAAACCCAGTACTCGGCCTAGGGCATATTGGTTCTCGCCCGTAGCGCGGGTTATGGCTTGTTTCGTGTACAGGTGCGGGTTCTTACTTCGGTCCACGTTACTGCGAGTCGTCTTATCAGCTTGTGAAGTTATTGGCATATTTGGAGTAATGGGATTGCGGCTGACTCTATGATTTGGTGCGGGACGGAATCTGTCATCTGCGCCGAGAGAGTCGAGAGGTTGGCGAACCCTTGATTGATCTTCATTCTGAACAGCGTATCAGTGCGTCAGCGCAAGTACGCCCAGCATCTCAGCATCTGGCCTCATGTACTATGTACATCAAGGAAAGAGGTATAGGCAGATGGACGTACAAGTAGTTCGGGACGGCATCCTCCATCCCCTGTCCTACATCGCCAGCACATATCTCCAGCTCGTACAGATCTTGCGACAAGCGCAATAACTGCGATTCAAGCTCTGCTCTCAAGGCCACTTGGTCGATTGGCGAGTTCACATCAGCATCAGCGTCAGCGATAGGTTGTTGAGGTGTATGGCTCTGCGCGTTGGTCGGTGCGGGCGATGGCAGGTGTTGTGGTGCTAGTGACATCGTCGTTTGCTTGACGTGCTCGACGTGAAAGAACACAAAACAATAACAAGCAAGATAATACTCGCATACTCGTAGCCAGATTCGAGATTGAGATTCGAGATTCGCTATTCAGGGTAGTTGTGTGGTGGAGGGCAGTTGCACTTGAACTCGTTTGGTGATTCAGCAAGCAGCATTCCAAAAGTCATATTCACCATCTTCAATCTTGTACGAGTACCGTATTTGCCTACGCAAGATGGTCACTCAAGTAACCTCGCCTCGGTCTCCAAGCAAGCAGCTCTCACATGACCTTCCTTCTCTCGACCAACTGCATATCTCTGATCCGCCGAACAATGGGAAGCGGCAGATAGCCGACGACGAGCTCGAACGCTTCCGGAGCGAGTGGAGGCAGGAGGTCAAGTCGCGCAAGGGGCCAGAGACCACCGCGACGGCTGGCCCGACAGCCGTCCCCAAGCTTCCCGAGCAGACTGCTGAGGGCTCGGTCAGTGCCAACGCCAAGGCTGGATCAGAGATCAAGGGAGCTGTACCTACGACTGTGTCAGAAGCAGCGACAAAACCGCCAGCGACCAAAGCCAGATCTCCCGTTCGAAGTACGCGGCCTCTCCCTGCTTCGACACTCGATCTAGATGCATCTTCGAAGCCCGGAGCGTCAAGCTCGAGCAAGCACGCAGCTGCACCGCCTGTCTCTATCAACAAAGGAGCGGGGCCAGGTGCTGGTCCCAGTAGCACCAAAGCCTCAGCAAGGACGACTCGAGGTGTGAACGACAAGGATCGAGCGGTGCAGATGTACACCAAAGCCGTGGAGAGCGAGCAGAGTGGGAAGCTCAACGAGGCTCTGATGTTGTATCGCAAAGCTTTCAAGCTGGACGGTGAGTATTGACTCAACTATAACTGCTATATAGCATAAAGGCACTCTCTTGAGCGTTGAGCTGACAAGGCGGTCATAGACGACGTGGACAGGCTGTACACCCGGTCCATTGCAAAAGCTACAGCGATCGCGCAGACCTCAAAGGAAAACGAGGACGAGCTCGCTCCTGGGCCCACGTCGGCGGACGTCGTGTCTTCTTCAGCACCCGTGGAAGAACCGTACAGCTTTCAACGGCATATACAAACACAGCCAGATTACGAGCGAGCCCATCCACCTGCTACAATCGCTACATCTATCGATGCAACTTCATCACTACCATCATCATCGTCACCAGCCGCAGCGCCGGCGGCGCCTCGTTCTTCTATCCTGACTTCCATGTTGGCCGAATTGCCCATACATCCACAAGAGCTTGCATTCTTGCCCGCGGAAGAAGAGTTGCCTATTCCAATAGCGCAATTACCGGCCGAGCTGCTCGATCCGATCCTGGCGCATCTAGACGTCGCGTCAATCGAGCGATTCGCCTCGACGTGCTGGCGAGCGAGATACCTCACCCATATCTCAAATGCGTGGCGGCATATCGCTCAGGGGATCTACAAGCCCCCAGCGATGATCCAGCCTGGACTGACAGTGCGCGATCTGGCCAATAAACATCATGGTGAATGGAGGACGACGCTGGTGGAGGAAGAGAGAGTCAGGATGGACGGGTGTTATATCAGTGTTTGTCATTACATGTGAGTTTGCCCGTAATCGCACTGTTCTCGAATGGCTGATGGGCTCGTTAGACGACCTGGCGCGGGTGAACAATGGGTTACTGTGAGTGCATGATAGCAAGTGACTTGATTATATGCTCATCAAGCTTTCATGTCTCATCAGATCACGCACATGAGTGAGTGACAAAGGCATATATAGCCGGTTGCTATGATGACCGTACTGACTCGATGACAGTCACATATCATCGCTTCTTGCGTTTCTACCCCGATGGCTCCTGTATCTCCTTTTTGACGACGGACCAGTACGTACACGCTCTTTCTGTGCTCTTCCCATCGCAAGATATACTGATAATGCATACAGTCCATCAGAGGTCGTGCCTATACTGCGGCCCTCGCTGCGCGGGAAAGGTCTGCATTTAGGTCGATGGCGTCTCGTTCGATCCGACTCTATCAATCCCGAATCCGATCCCGACGCAATAGGAGGCACAGGCAAGCAGGGTGGCGCGAATCCCAATGGTAACGCGAACGCAAAGGGAAAGGGCCGTGCTAGGATCGAGATCACAGAACTGCTCGAGCCGGGGATGGGAGAGCCGAAGTACGAATTTGAGATGGAGCTGAGTCTGCGTGAAACGGGTCGCGGCAAGTGAGTGCCATCTCCATCTCATACTGCCACCTATCACACCCTTCCGCCTGTCGGGGTCCGGTCTACAATGGGCGAATCACTGATTGCTCATGTATTTTTCAAGATGGAATAAACTAGATATCATAGACTATAGATCTATCAACCTCGTCAATGAAGAAGCACTCAGTCTGTCTCTGCGACATCAGAAACCATTCTACTTCTCAAAGTGAGTTGCTCCTGTCTTATCACCATACTCCTCGAGTGAATTGCTGACTTCGATCAAAATCTCCATGGCAGAGTCAAATCATACAATCCGCCTTTCTGATTGGGATCCTGGTGGACGATTAGAAGTCAACATGTATCATATTGTAATCATTGCTTGGATGTAGCGGATGCTTGAGGCACAATAGGCTTATGATCGATCCAGCGCGCACGAGTCTTGTCCGCTGCTTGCTAAGGCCGTGACGACTACAGTCAAGGAGAGCTGGTGAAAGACTTGTATACAGTGCATGCATGATGAAAGAAGAGACGCATGGGCGTATACGACAAATGGCATACAATTGGTAAGACTCGGTCATCTCGAGTAACGTCGACTCGACGACTGCACTACCGCATAAGCATGGGACTGGACGAGCTAACAAATTCAACGCTCAGCCACGTAGGCCGTGTTACGCATCCCTTATCTTGTACTTTCCGTAGACTCTCATGAACTCGTCGTCGTCGTCTTCTCCAAAGTTCACGGGGATCTGGGTTTCTTGTGTGTAACCCGCATGCGACGCTAGGTAAAATCAGTATCGTGTCGTAAGCCAATGTCGCTCACATCCGTTGGCTGCTTGGAACGATTGGTTCTCAAACGCAAGGTCTTGGTAAGGACCACCATCTTCGTTAGTCTCCTCCCAGTCTTGGCTGTAAGCTTCACGCTCAAAGTGGCTTGGGATTTGATCGTGGGTGACAAAAGCGTCCATATGATCGGCTTGATGAGGATATTCTTCAGGGTATCGTTCTTGCAGGTTGCCTTGCGGGTCTTGCCTGGGTACGAAGTGGTCGGCTCGTGTCTGGTCATTAGATAAGTATGGCCCGTCTTCGTAGTGAGCATCTTGAGATGGATCGTCAACATGACGGCGGTCATAGTAAGTACCGCGATACAGGTCCTGACCATCGTTGTGGCCATATGGATGATCTTCGCGTTCGTCTTGTGCTTGACCGTAAGCCTCGGAATAGCCCGCCAACTTCTGCCCTGCCTGCTGCCATTGTCCGTCCCCGTTAGCCAAAGTGTCGTATTCGTCTCGTTCCTTGAAGACACCGGCGGCTTCTCCCGCACTGAAGCGAGGAGTGAGATCGTGTTGCCCTTGCGCGTGTGTTCCGTCGGGTTGGAAATCCCCTGGTGGATAGGAATCGCTGTATAAAGCACTCTCGGCATTGTAGTGGGGGTCTTGGTCAGCCATAGGAGATGGTTGAGAATAATGTAGATGGTCCTGGAATTGGTTGACGTATTCGAGGGGGTGAGGAGCGGCTTCATCGAAGTCCACGCTCCGTTGCGAATGTGCCATCGAAGGCTGTGCAATACCACCAACATCTTCATCCGATAGACGCAGCGATTCGTAGTCGTCGTCGTCATGTTGAGCTGTGTCTTGACAATCTATCTCTGCAGGACTTGCGGAGGGGCGGGCTACCTTGTCCTTGACTATAGGGCTTGGTGTCGAGATGGGTTGCAACGTATCGCGCTTCGGCATGGGCTTCGATGCCTTGGCAGGAAGGTATATTCTGTGCGAGTCCGTTTCGTCTCGCTTGCGTTTGCCTTTATCGCCAACGACCAGATCAATGATTTCATCGCTCGATGGTGGTAGGTTGTCGTCGTCTTCAGGCCCTGGATCAAAGAGGGGCTGGGATTTCCGAACAGCTGCATTGCCCATTGAGTCAGCGTCAAGTTGTGTCAAGAGGCCGGGACGGGTACAAGGCACATACAGGTATCAGGGCGTCCACGACTGCTGTCCGGGCGAGCCGGCGATTCTGAAACCGCAGCTGCCTGGGCGTTGTTGATCTCCTCAGTCGACTCCTCATGTCGGGCCGCGGCTACTGCAATATCAGAATGTACCTCGGCTGTGCCTCTATCCAGCTCACCATCAGCAGCCAGTCTGACGTGCCGTAGATTCCCGGCGCGTGCAATTGTGCCTTTAGGTTCTGCCCTCACTCCCTCTGCGCAGCACCGATGGTCGCAAGCCTTGTTCTTCTTCTTACACGTGTGGTGACAGGGCACGAGCGGTAAAGATGCCTCTTCCTCCTCCATAGCTGGCGTAGGCTCTATTGTTTGTCAGTCAGCGGGGACCATGCGCAACACTTGGGCTTACCTTCCACAGGCAATTCCGGGAAAATTGAAGGATCCAAATCCGTATCGTAATTCACATACGATGTGCATCCAGAAAGTTCGTCGGCTAGTGCGTCAGCCTCGTTTTCGGATTGCAATATACCTGCAGCCATGATCTTGAGCTGATAGCACGGTCGATCCAGGATGACATCGATGAGAAAGTTGTCGTGCTTCTCAAGCAAGGTGGCCCTGCGAAGAAGTGAGAATGAGTATTCAACGGCAAATCGTCGGCTTACCTTAATCGCCTCATAGAGACGAAACTGTCATCCTGGCGGAGGAACAGGAGAGTGACGTTGTAATCTGCGCCTCGCTCGCCACCTTTCAAGATTTTATGACAGGACATATTCTTGCTCATCAGCTTCACCGTGACGCGAAGACGTAGTTTTGACGCTGCGGTTGGAGAGATGTCCAGCGATTCCTCCCTGCGTTCTTTTAGCAAAGTTCTGCTAGTACCCACTTACTTTACAGTGACATTGAAACGAGGTAATGAGCGTGCGCTCCTCAGATACCCAGTCGCTATAGCAACGCTCCTATTACTATCGGTGTTTAAGATGCCTGCAAGCGTTTGCGGTTCCAGGTCCAACATTTGCTCGAAGTCTATGATCAGCTGAACGACCAGCGACAACTCACTGCAGATACCATTGCCTGCGAGAGCACCTAACGACTTGACGCCTGATATGATAGGCGATAGTCAATGCACAACAGAGTCAAGACACAAGTTGCTCACCTAAGCCGTTGATTTGGCGGAAAACCGCTGCCGAGTCCTCCCATGATTTTCCAGCAACGGTGCGAAGAAGCTGAAGTGCGGACCACGTTGCTTTGCCGTAGACGCGCTCTATCGCCACACCAACCATCGCTACCAAGCCTCAGTACTGCCGAGTGTCGTCTGTACTCACTCTTGACAATACGCGTAGCATGAGTGAAAATGCTTATAGAGCTTGGGAGGGATGAAAAGTTGTCGCTCTTCTTGCTCGCACTGCTGACATCGACATTCCCGAAAGTCACTTGGAGAATAAGGAACACCTTGTCCCTGTTTTCGTGTTAGCAGATACTCGCCAACCCGTACTCACGCATAAGTCTTCACATTCTCATCGAGCGGATACCGGATGTCCTCAAGTAACCGGACTTTGTTGAGTACCTGTGCGGGGTGAGCGGCCTTAACACCTGTGTCACTTACAGTTGACTCTCCTTGGCGTAGGCGCAGATCGGCAAATCTACCAGATCAGCTTCCTCTCGTATCCTGTACCCACTCGGCAGCTCCAGCCAGAATCTCCAGTAAATCGCGAAAAGAAGCATCAGGGCTCATGTCGAGGATGGAGCACATCTGTTTGAAATCAGACCAGCTGACAGCAAGGACACCTACAGTTCCAAATGCTGAACGGTTAGCACGGGCTTTTGTGACTGCGCTCACATATGAGATGTCGACTCATAATCTGGCCGTATTCTGTATGCTTGAGCGCGTCACCTTGCAAGTATTCCGATTCGTGCTTGGCGATGAGATCTTTCGCCTCCAGGTGTTTAATCGATTGCTGTGCGGCAAAATCAGGCATTACCTTCGGGGGTCAAACTCACCTCAACGTAGTGATCCAACCACTCCTCCCATGACTTGGCGTCCGGCTTCTCATTCGCTGCGGCGAATGCGTAATGGCGAGGGTTCTGCTGGATTCGGATATATAAGAAAGAACTGTGACTACGTTAGTACAACGAATTTAGCTGTGCTTACTCTTTCAACCATGTCTGCGCAGATTGCAGCGAGTATATTGTGCCTAGGCCGATCTCGCTATTCAAATCTAAAGGTCTGTCAGTCGTGTCGACACTATCACACGACTCACGCTCCGTGAGACTCGAGTGCCTGGCGAGGCCGATCAGCTTTGACTTGACCTCCCACTCACAGGCAACTCTCAAGGATAGTCTCGGATTTGAGCATCGAGCGATACTACAGGGTCAGTCGGCTACCAACAACCACACCCACTTTGTCTACTTTCATCTGATCACACATGATAATGACCACGCCGGATTTGTCGTATTGCGGTCGGCCGGCACGACCAAGCATTTGCTGGCATGATGAGCTACGTATTTGGCTCTGGACTCACTTGGATATCAATGTCAGAGTATTCTTTGAAGCCGGACGCTGGACCGTGCCATGCAGATGTGCCCTTGATAATTACTGTATGCGCGGGAAGATTGACACCGACAGCAAGAGTCTTGCACATCAGCAGAGAGTCGCTGTTCCACACCTACCGAGGTGGATACGATCATTTGAATTGTTCCATTACGGAACCCGTCCTCAACAGCGCGTCTGTCGGAATATTCCAGCCCTGCATGGTGGATCGCTATACCGAATGGCGCCAGATCGTTGAGCCTAGTATCTTGAAATTGAAGATTCGCTCTACTTCATATCAGCGATATTACTCGACTATGCGACGTCTATGCAGCTTACCCGTACGTAGTCCACGGTAGTGGACTACCTTGCATTCGGCAGTACTCGTATTCTTCTTTGATCCTCTCCGCGGTGCTGTTACAAGCTGCATGGTGTTAGCAGTAGAGCATGGTGGAAACCTTACCTTTTCGTGTAGGGCAGAACACCAGCACCGGTTTGCCTTTCGCATGGCGAAGCAGCAAGCCGTAGATTTCCTTATCGAGCATGCGCCCAAGACTCCAGTCATTCCCACCACTTTCATACCCATACGTAAATCGTTCTAAGGCGACGGGTCGATATTCCTCTCCGAACTGTAATGTCAGCACAGTCGCGATGTTCGCTTACCTTGAAGACCTTGGCCTTTGCCATGGATTGCACAGTGGTCACAGAGGTGGTAGACTCCACGGGACGTTCGGTGTCTGGCCTGATGTCTGCGTTAGGGTTGGACTTCCGCCCCAGCCACCGAGCTATGTCGTCGATGTTTGGAACTGTCGCGCTGAGGGCTACAAAACGAATCTGATCGCCTCTTGCTTTCATGCGGGATATGACGATTTCGAGCGTGGCTCCGCGACTTTCGCGCAGGATATGGACCTGTATAGATTCACAGTCAATACAACGGACGGACTTGCGCTGTCTGCTCACTTCATCAATCATCACCAATTTCAGGTTATCCAGAATTTGCCCCTTCGTCTTCTTGTTCCTTGACATTGAGTCGAGCTTCTCGGGCTACGGAATCAGCGAAGTTGAGATCGCTGAACTCACGGTTGTGATGACCACATCTGCTTTGCATAACAACTTGGACACGACAGCAGCATTCCCTGTGTCACCCGTGATCTCCGCACCTAAGGTAATAAGCTTTTGCGGCATCGGAACCACTCACATTGCTTTGGCGGAATAAGCTGCTTCAACCGATGCGTCCAGTCCGAAGCCTTTTCGTTGCAGAGCGCCTGCCGAAGTCAGCAAGACGCCACTTGTTTTCTCACCTTTGTGGGCGCAATGTAGATGGCGATCGGTCCGGACAATCCGGAGGACGTATCCTTGGACCTGAAGACCGGCCCCGCCGTCGCGAAGGCTCGCAAGTAAGCGAGCTCGAAAATCGTGGTCTTGCCTGAGCCGGTCGGAGCTGACAACGCTTAGTTCAGAAGACATTTCGCTTCCCACCTGAAACGACCACGTTCTCGTCGGATCTGTAGACCTGATAGTGTCATTAGTTATACCAATTCGCAGTGCCTACCGTATCGAATACCACACTCTGGATCGGGTTGAAAGTGGGAAAGGAGAAGAATTTTCGATGTTCGGTATCTGCGCAGAAATCAGTCTGTACCACCGATGACTAGATGCATACCGAGAAGGCCGACGGGAATATGATTCACGCCGCTCTTGTTGGGAACGACGTTCTTTTGAATGCTGGCCCTCGCCTCGATGAAGGCGGTGGTTGCAACAGGCTCGTCGTCGACGGCTTACAACTACGTCAACATAGCGTACTCTCCGGAGGGTTTGTGTATACTTACCTGTGTCAGGCGGGAGATCCTTGGCATGCGCTTCGAGCTCCTCTTCCCAGCCGGCAGCATCACTGATGGGAGAGGTGGGCTCAGCAGCGGTAGGCAAACCTCGATGCACAGCTAGGGCTCCTTCAGTGAGTGCTGAAGGGTGACTTGGGAGCGTAATGATGGGGCTTGGTGGCAATACGCCGAATTGGGAGGACCGAATTCGCGAAGGAAGGGGAGCGGGTGTCCTTGGTTGGCTGGATAAAGGCGGAAGGGTCTGTGTGTTGTAAGTTCTCGCTGGAGTAGGGGAAGAGTCTGTCTCGTCGTCAGTCTGGTCATAAGAGGTGGCATGTATCAGGAGGACACGTACTTATACCAAAGGAATTGGTTTCGAAGCCAGATACTGTTGGGGTGGAGGGAAGACGCGGTAGCTCCTCCTTGGGTGGCGAGGGTCTCCCAGTCCCACCCAAGGTGAAGAGAGGTGCATCGTCGAAATCCATCTCTGCAAGTGGACTTGCGGGGACTTGGTGACGACGAGGTAGGCGAATGCAAGGGCAGCGCTGAGAGGAAGATGGATGAGTGGCAGAGAAGAATGCGTTGTCAGTGGTCAGGATGGAAATAGCCAATTATCAGAGCGGTTGACGTGTGTTGTTCAAGTGGAGGTGAGCAAAGAAATCAGGCCCGTGCGTAATGTCATGTCCCAGTAGCGAGCCAACGAGCACCACCAATCACGCAAACATAGGCTCGTAGGGCGCTGCATAAATTGGTGTGCGGCTGTGTGCGACCATGCACTCGTATGCTACAGTCAGTGCGAGGCATTCCAAACTCAACATTGTTGCAACAAGTAATGAAGCTGAATCGCAATGCTGTACTGAGCGAGTGAAGAACGATAAACGTCGCGTCGCTTCGGATGGAACGCGTTTCGTGCCTTGACTGCGGATGATGTAGTGATGATGTATGACGAGAATCAACTGCGCATGACAGCTTCATCTTCATCCCCCCATCTCCTTTATGCCAAGCCTTTGAGTGGACTACGGATGATGCTCCTTGCGGTGCGATAATAGCTTTTGCATAGCATCGCATCACATCATTCAATGGGGTAAGCAAGCACGTCATTCTCGCTTACTTGGCGTCATTGTAGCGTGGATCACTTGACTGAATCAAAGGTGTTCCACGCGTATATAAGCCTCGCATTCCTCAAGGACTCTTACTTCCCCATCAGTTCGCTTCTATACCAACACTCTCACAACACTCTCACAAACAAAACATTCAATATGGGTGTAAGTCTTCCGCGATGCGCTCAGATGTCCATTGTCTGACCCACTCTCAGCTCATGGGCAAAGTCGAAAACGCCATTCACGGCGACGTGAGTTGTCATTAGTCCTCTCCTCAACGAGTCCTCACTGACACCCTCGCAGAAGCACCAGCAGGGACCTGGTCCTGAAGGTCACCACGGTGGCCATGGTGGTGGACAGCAATTCGGTGGTGGTCAATCTGGCGGACCTGGAGGATTCCAAGGTCAAGGTCAGCAAAGCTTCGGCGGACCTGGTGGTCAGGGCCACGTAGGCGGAGAGCAGTTCGGTGGTCACCAAGGTGGTCAGGGATTCCAGGGCCAAGGCGGCCAACAGGGAGGCTTTGGCGGACCCGGACAGCAGCAAGGCAGCGCTGGCGGCTTTGACGGCCGTGGTGGTGGTTACACGTGAGCTGCTTTTGCTATACCAAGCTTCAGTCACAGCATACTGACTCTTTTGGATGACAGCGACAACGCCTTTGGCGCTTCTGGACCCGGACACCACGGTGGCCAAGGTGGCCAGGGTGGCTTCGGCGGTGGTCAGCAAGAGTTTGGCCGTGAGTCATCGCAAGTCTTATCAACCCAAAGTGTATGTGTTGATCTCGCATTCAGGCAACGAGCAATTCGGCGGACAAGGCGGACCAGGCGGTCAGCACGGTGGTCAACACGGCCACGGTGGACCCGGTCAACAAGGCGGCTTCAACGAAGGTGGTCGATTCTAGATCGCGCCTGCACGCCGTTGAATCATGTTTTGTAAGATAGAGAAGAAGTCAATTCAAGAAGAAAGATGCATATCGTGTGAAGTCTCGCGTCTGCGTGTGTGTTACGAACTGTACTGCATTGCCTGCTTCGTACAGTCGCACATGGGCAGCACTCTGCTCGTCTGGCGTGACCAACGTGTAGATAGACCGAGCAACGCACGTTGGTGTGATTGCCGCTCTGGTGTTCCCCCATGGAGACACAGCTCGTTCCTGACTGCGCATGACAGCAATGGTGACGTGGTGTTGCTGATGTGCGTCAGGTGGAGGCAGTCCTCTTGCTTCCCGCCGTTACTCCTTGCCACGCTCTGCTCTCAAGGCGTCATGTGCCTTTATCTTACTGATTGACGTCGTGTGTTATTTTGGGACTTATCTATCTCCCGCTTCTTGCGGATGCTGCAGATGCTACCGCATGATGAGGAAGACGTTCTTTCCCACCGCCGTTCACTGACGCAAAGAGCGGTCGTCACAGGCACAAATAGCATTGTCGCGTCATACAGTCGTCATCAACTGATGGGATGTGATTCCGCCCATGGCTGTGCGCGCGGAGTGCATCATACATATAGACGCACGTTCACATTCACCCGCTGATAGCCAAAGAAATCATTCTATCACCTCTATCTGCAAACTCAGAAGCAAACACAAGTACATTCAAACAAGATGGGCGTGAGTACCGCTACATCCAGCGACGCGTAGGATCATTGCTGACACATGGCACTACAGCTCCTCGACACAGTAAAGGGCGTCATGACCGGCGAGAAGAACGTGCGTGCTATCCAGCCTTTATCGTATAGTTCTGAAACTGACTTTCACGTAGACCGGTAACACCGCAGACGACGAGATGCTGAACAACTCCGGCGGCGGCAACAACTACGGCTCCGGCAACCAGGGTCAAGGCCAAGGCTTTGGCTCTGGCAACGATGACTACTCTGGACAGCAAGGCGGTGGCGCCACTGGCGGCTTCCAGTCCGGTGGTAACAACGATGACTTTGGCGGCAACCAGCAGTCTGGCGGCGGCGGATACGGAGGTGGCCAGGACAACTACAGCTCCGGCCAACAAGGCGGCGAGTTCGGCGGTGGCCAGCAGCAGGGCGGCTACAGCTCCGGAGGTATGGGTGGTGGTATGGGTGGTGGTATGAGTGGCGGAGACAACTACGAAAGTGGTGGCGGTGGCGGTGGTGGCTTCGGCGGTCAGCAATCTGGCGGCGCCGGCGGCTTCGACGGCCAGGGCGGTGGCTACACGTGAGTCCTTGTCGTAGTCCTCAGCTCAGATTCAGATAGCATGTTGACTGACTGGTTGTATGCTATAGTGACAACGCGTTCGGCGGCCAGTCTGGCGGCTTCGCTCAAGGTGGTCAGAGCGGTGGCCAGCAGTACGAGTCCGGCGGCCAACAAGGCGGCTTCGGCGGTGGTGAGTCAATTCTCATCTCCGATATCTATACCTTCTGAATCCGGCTGATGATTGACTTGCTGCAGGCGACGACAACTATGGTTCCGGTGGTCAAGGCCAAGGCCAGGACCAGTTCGGCTCCGGCGGTGGTGGCGGCGGCGGCTACGGTAGCGGCGGTAACCAGGGCGATGACTACTAAGTCATCACTCAAATCGCTTCAACTGCTGCCGAGCTGTAGTGGCTCGGGAGGTAGTGTCACGAAGTATCATCTGCTGAACAAGGACGAAAGAAGTATGTACACGTTTATGAACGGAATGCAACGGATATGAAGCGATTGCAAAGGCTCCTCATGACATGAGGTACTACGCTGTTTGATATTTAAGCTGTCACCGCACAGAGGAGTCATTCTCGGCAATCGTGTATGTTGGACAGTCGTGTCGACCGTCTCTGAGTATCGCAATCTGGTGTACACGCGACACTACCGCTGTCGCTGCACAGCTTTGAGTAAAGAAGGTACAGAAGCGTACAAGCGAGGTATGAGAGATCAGAATCAGCGTTCATCAACAATGACATTAGCCCTATGACACCAAGCGGCATACGCCTGGGTATCAGCATTCACCAGGCAGCGAGCAGTACCGTGTTTAGTACTAGCCATAGGATTACATAGATCAAGTCTTAGTCTGTATTCATACTACCAACTGCTTCCTGCCTGCCCGCCCTACCGCTGCAACTCGATCTAGTAGAGCGCGTTACCGGCCTTGACGAACAAGGTGAGGTTGGTAATGACACCAGTGAGGAAGACCACAGTGCGCATGTTGCCCAAGAACTCTGCGAGGGTGTCATTTTGATCAGCACCGCTCACAGTCGTTTGGTTCTACATAGGAGGCCAGGAGTGATACTTACTAGTGGTGTTGTTAACGTAGACGAAGTTGTAAGCTAGTCTGGAGAGGAGGTAGATGGCCGACGCGGTGTTGAGCGTCGAGGGGGCCAAACGAGCAAAGTTGCCCGCGAGCTAAGTACATTGGTGCGATTAGCAAGAAGTCAGTGGATGAGTAACAGCGACACGTACGATGGCAGTGGCGAACAAGCCGAGGTTGATGAACCCGTTCTCCTGAGCTGCCTCCGCGCGGAGGTACTAAACAACAGGAAGACGATCAGCATCGAAGTTTCCTCATGATAGAGTGACGCGTACCTTGGCCGAGGCAGCAGGGGAGAGCTTGGCGTCCTTGACGCGCTGAAGCTGCTGCTTGGGTTCCTACAACCGTAACGCATTAGCAAACGCGCTTGGTCCCAAAGCCAAAGCAGGGAGGCAAACCTACCCTGACGTCCCATTCCTCGGTGCCGGGCGCGCGCTCAGCGTTGAACAGCGTCATGGCGTAGAAGTGGGGGGCGATGCTGCGTGCGTCGCAGAGCGTCAGCATATATGATACCGTCTATTTCAAATTTCTCCACCACAATCGCTGGAAAAGAGGCGAACTGAAAACACGAGCCATACTCACGACAGGACCCATGCCGCCGGGATGGCATAGAAGGAGAGGTTGTGAGCGGTGTTGAGGCCGACGAATGACATTGTGTTGGGTGTAGTTTCTTGGTATTGACTGTTAAGATGTCAGAAGTGATAGTAGTAGTAGTAGCAGAGTGAATGGCAGTACAACGATGTCAGTACCTGATGGAGTCGCGATGGCTGCAACAAAAGAGCAGATGCCGGAAGGCTGAGAACGGCTGGTGACGTCACATCCAACGTTCATTTGCCGCGCATCATGGTTACTACCTGTGAGTTACTACCTGTGAGTGGAGGTGGCCAGCTTGCTTTACTCGAGCATCCAGATGCGTGGTACAGTACCGCGTTACGTTTAAGCAAATGGGATTATGAGCAAGAGACGCGACAGACCGAGTCAGCTGGACAGAGCAAGTAGAGCACGACATACTTGTCACTCTCTTGCACTTTCACAGTCTTCGGTGAGAAAGGTGAAATCGAGTCGATTCGACTTTTACCACGGATAGCTGGGCACAGAAGAGTAGCGAGCAACTCTAATAGGTATCATATAGCACACCCAAGCCGAGTTTCGGATGGAAGGTATGCTACCACCATATGCTATGCAAGCACGTCAGCTATGGATGTGAATCTTATCTCTGGAACCACCTTGAGATGTCGTATCCAACGACGAGCTGAACTCATACTACCACAGAAGACTACCTGGCTGTCTATGTCTACACGTGTGGATCTTCTCGTACTACCTCACACAGCTGGATATGCGGAGACGGTCAGTGACGAGAGATCTTAGCTTTCCGACATGTTCGTATCAATTCATGCTCGCTTATGTCTCAATGACGATCCTCACGCAATAACAAGGGCGGTGCGAACAGGAATAGCCTCCGAGGTTATTACAGGTACATACTCACTGGCTCTCACACCCGCACACCTACACCGCATTTTGCGCTTTGAGCGACATGAGGAGATGGAATGTGCAGTTGAGCAGTTGAGCTGAACGACATCCGCGGTAGCGGGGTACCTGGAGTGCCACGGGTACCTCGATCTGGAACGCCTTTAGGCTGCAATTGTACCTGGTTACGTTTAAGCACATATCGAAGCACTACGACGTCATTCGTCCTTTGTCTTTCACTACTCTCCCAGTCGGATCCGAGCCACCACACGGTGCCGTCTGTTTTGAGTACAGCGTGCTACCTTCGTGGTATGAATCGTTGGAGGTCGCGCAGACAGGTTGCGTATGGTGGACCTTCCGCCGTGATCGGACTCCACACTCTTGGCTCATTCACTTTATATGTACAGCCTTTTATGTTTCTAGCGCATGCTGTGCCTCTGATGCTTTGTAAGGCTCAAGCGTATTAGCGATTGAGTGATACTCAAAGTCCAAGACCTCTGACTCGATATTCTACCTATCCTAGCCGCGTGCCTGCAGTGAAGTGTACCATGCGTTACAATGACCAGGGCATTGCATAATGTTCCATCCCTTTCTTAATCCAGATCCCTCGACCAGGAGGACGGCCATCATCTCCGTGTGCGTCCTCCACCTCCACCTCGGTCCACATTCCTTCTCGACTCGCATCAACCGCAATCAACTTAAATAACAGGCGAAGCGAGGTCGAAGTCGAGGTGATGCATGCGACAGCACATGTCGCGTCGTATTGCATGGCGTTGCATTGGAGTGCGTCACTTCAGACGCACATAGCATGTTGCACATACTCTGCGCCCGCTGCCCCGTTATCATCGCATCGACTCGTGCTGACTGTACACACGTACATCGCCTCGTGAGAGTTGTTGGGATGATGGTACGAGTCGACCTCGGAGCCAAATCCAGCCATGAGATAATTACGTATAGGACAGGGTATATAAAGGCGATACTGCGTGTATGCTTCTCCCCGCCCCATTCCGTGTGGTGTCCCTGTAGCGATACCGTTGCGCAGCAAGATAGATAGGCTAGAGTAATCAAACAATAAATAGCTAGTGATCGAACATAGATCCTCCACGGTCGTTCCGAAGCCGAAGACAGCTTTTCGGCAGTCACAGCTAGTCCGCTGAGAACCTGAGTCTCACAGGCGCGAGTCAGCGGAACGGATAACGGAGCTACAGGGTCTACTTGCACTGCTCGACAGCGCCTCGCCGCTTGATCCAGGCACCACCGCACTAACGCTGATACCATACACGGAGTACGAATAAGGGTTTCATTGTGTTACCCGCCGTTACCGCACGTCAGCGTTGGCGCCGAGAACAAAGAGACGAAGATATCAAAATATCGTTCACTGCAATAGCGTCGATAGAGGAATGTACCGAAACATCATTCATCACCAGTACCACCACCAGCGTAGCCATCAAACACGAGTCCGGATCCGACGCTTCAGCTTCATTGCACTGCCTTCTGCTTAGACTACAACGCCGCTTCCGATATCGGGTCATTTGTACTCCTTCGGGAATACATCAATCACACAGCCCTCAAGTCCAGCCCTAGATTCGCCATAGACGTCCTTTGCCCCTGGCCGCATCAATCACCATCAACGGACGACCTATAACAAACAAGCAACACACCCATCAAGACCCCTCTTTTGCTCCGTGTATCAGCTAATTGCGACTTGTGACACGGGACCGAAGCCTGCACACAGCGCATACAGTCCGTGCTTCGATCGCATCACTGCATACACGGCACCACGTTCCAGCGGAGCTCAGTGAACCGGAGGCATTTTCTCGGTACAAAACACGGACCTCGGTCTTCGCTCCCCGCATCTCTTTCATCCTTCATCCTCGTACGACCCCCATCCCCATGGAGAGCAGAGATAGTATATAGTAGAGGTCTGCTTCATATCTTCCTTTCTATTTGCTAGATTTGAGATGAGTGAGTACCCTCTCTCGAGCTGCACCCCGCTCTTTCAGATCTCCTCTGCTGATACCGAGCTATCGTTCCACCGTATCCTTTATCGTTAATACTCGGTTATACACACGTTGACGCCCTGCTGCCTTATCACGAACTGTCGCTATCCCACCCATGCACATGCACCTCCATCTCGTCGTTCCCTCAATCTGTCGCGTTGCATCTCCCCTCTCGCAGCGCGCGCACCCCCAAGACGACATTCTCACGAGGCTGGTGTGCTTCATAAAGCCCGGCGGGCTAGTGGGCAAAGTGGTGAGATGTCACCTACGGCAGTAGCTGGCTTGGGCGAGAGGAAGGGAAGTGAGGGGAAGATGAAATGTGAGTGTTTTGATACGTCAGCTATTGCATACGCAAACGCTGATACGGACAATGTAGCTCCCATTCAACCGCTACGCCGTGGTGATGCATGTCTTATGTGTCGCGCAAAAAAGCTTGTAAGTCATACAGTACACAGTGTATTCAGTGCAATTAACACGGTGTTTACAGAAATGCTCGGCTGAGAAACCAACCTGTGATCAATGCACAAGACGGAATGATCGTTGCGTATACGATGCTGTTCGTCCTGCATCCCGCGTCGAGAAGCTGGAGCGAAAGCTGGGTACGTCATTTTGCATCTCGTAGCTTGCAGATCATAGTTGACATTAGCTACAGCTGCTATGGAGGAACAAGAACGGCGTACAGCGGCCTTGCAGCGGCGTTATTCTGTAGAGACCATGTCCCAGTACCAGATTCAAGCACCTCCTACCCCCATATTCGGTATAGATGACGGTCAACCAATACTCGGCCCACTCGACTATAGCAACATTGGCTTAGCTCCATCAACCGTCGGGCCCATCTTCAGCGGTGCACCCCCAAATACACATCCTTCAACATCGCACTTCGACCAGCCTCAGCCGTACGCTTGGCCAACATGCGGACCGGGGCCGTTCACTCCGGCTTCCCTTTCCGGTCATGCAATGATATGTCAACCTTTACCCACTGAAGCCGTTGTTCAGGTTGACGGCTTGCCGTGGCCGTTACTCGGCGCTACGACAGAACTCAGCACATACTGGACTGAAGCGTCCAAGTGTGGCACGCCGCAACAGCCATCGACATCCGCGAGCCCGCAAGTGCAAGGACTTGAAGCTCTAAATGTGAGTTGCAAAGGATGTCTGCGTTATGGCTCTGCTGACAAGATGTCTTCATCAGGCAATGTTCCCATTGACAACGACAGTCCCTTCTCAGCCTATGCCTCCACCTGTTCTTGTCAATACAGCTCCATGCGTTCCCGATATCGTCAGTCAGACCGTCGAAGAGGTGATATCGCAGGCTGCGAGCCTTGAAGCAAATAGAATGGGGGAGTGCGAGGTTTCTCAGAGTGCTAGAGAGTACCTGTGAGTCGGTGGGACTTGTGAAATGATCGATGCTGATCCGCCTCCAGTCTTGACCTATTCTTCTGTCCCAGCCCTCCGCGACCAAATTTTGGTTCGGAAGTGTTCACAGAGGCGCAGTTCCGCGCCCGTCTGCTTCTTCATCCCGAGGAGCAGCCCCACGATTGCCTTCTTTTCGCAATGGTAAGTCCTGCTGGTCTAACTCGCGCTGAATAAGTCCACAGTACACGTCTGCAGCCTCACACTCGTATATTCCAGCTGTGCGATCGCTGGAAAGCGCTCTCTACGCCATTGCCTCACACAAGCTGGACGAGGCTATAGCGCACCAGGACAGGATGCTGGACGCTATCAACGCTAGCAAGAGCTTGAGCAAGTGGTTGTTCTCAAAATCGCGGCCTCTTGAAGCGTATCAGTACTCCTTCAAGGCGGTCTCGTACGTATTTCTTGTACATTGGATGAGCTCTGCTGATGATACTCAGCCTTTGCATGAGCTGCGGGCTGCATCGAATCTCATCTTCTGTGTTTGTCCCCGTCTCGGACACGCGTATCAGCAAAGCGGATGATAAATGGCCGATCTTGGGTCCGCCCAAAGACTCGTGGGACCTGTGTCAGCGAATCCATGCGTTGTAAGTCGTCATGTGATAGGACGCAAGTGACGTGCTAACGTTTATCAGCTGGTCGACATGGGGCAACGATCGCGGCATGATGATGGCATTGCCATGGCCGTCAGCTATGCGCGATGAGCTTATCACCACGCCATTGCCGCATCCTCCTGAGGAGTTTCTTGAGGTGAGTGCACGTGTTGGGTCAGCGGGAGGAAAGATCGCTCATTCCATTCCCAGAATTCTGTCAAGCTCGAAAGAGATCTCACCTTGCGCAGCCTGTACGCTCTTCGTCCCGTTGACACTGCCTGCGACTACTTTTTGTGAGTGTGTTCTGCCACGCATGATGACTGTCATCCTGATGTCGCTGTTATGTAGCACTTGGTATTTGACCGCGGTGCACCTTCTCACTCGCGCTCGCGAGTTGACGGATGGACCGCCCGAAAATCGACCTAGCTATCGCCAGATCGCCTTTGAGTCGCCAGACACTGTTCGTACCCCGAGAAAAGACTACCCGCTGGCATATCGGGAGATGATGGAGCTGTGTCAGTATATAGAGGGGAACTTGCCGGCAAAGTATGCCATCCGTACGCAGAAGGCTCCGGCGTGGGTCAATCCTGATGTCCCTGTACTGGTGAGCTGGTCACCACTTTTACCGAGTGTGCGAAGCTGATATTGTATCGCTAGCATATGTGCTTGATAACCACTCGGATGTTCTTGCACCCAATGGAAGGCGACGACCACGATAAATGGACGGGCACGCGGGCTGCCTTAGAAGCAGCCTCCCTTATCGAGCTGTGGCTACAACATTTCGAGCTCACCGAAGGGAAGAGTACGAGCTATACGTACGGCGTTCCTATCCCACCCGAGAAGAAGGCGACCAATACGCAAGCATCGTCGTCCTCGAGACTCAAGAATGGGATCAGTGGGCCGTACTGCCTCACTGCTTGGTTTTGGGTTGCGAACCGGCTCGTCAAAGGCGCCATGTGCCATAGGCAACGTGGTAGGATGGAAGGTGGGTCGTGTTCACCGATATTGATACCAAGTGTAATCTTTGCTGACGATTAGCAGAGGCGGAACTGTGCACGAGAGAAGCACAGAAGATCGTAGAGGGCCTGAAATCGATTGGGCTGTGGTCTCGCATTGCGTGAGTACCACCAACAACGATTTCAGAAGTCATTTGACTGATGTGAGAATAGTTCGCATAGCGCCCAAGAAGCAGAGTGTCTCGAGCGGGCAACGCGGCCAGGATCTGAGATCGGAGTTCTGGCTTCAGACGGAGATGTAGAGATGTAATGACTCTGGGAATGTAATGTAGATGTCACAAGGAATGACGGTGGATAAGTAGCAACTTGTATAGAGTAAGTATCGGACAATTTGACTCCAGTGTAATTTTAGGAGGAACGTTGTACATATCTATGTCTAGATACAGAGTGTAGTAACATGCATGGATCGTTGATATCCCATTTCCATTTCCGCGGGCCACATATCGAATGGACTTGAACTTGGTCGCACACCACACACCGACGTACACATACACGTACAATACATCTATGCGTTCAGCTTCGAGCGATAAGCGCTATGCAGAATGGGTATACGCAGAGCGGTATATAACGAGAGATGGCATCCCTACAATACAAATGATAAGTCAGAAGCGTCTGCCTACAGCTTCATATGTGCGGCTTGCTTGGAAGACCGACGTGGCTAATATGGTTTCTCTCCGCCCAATCCCAATAAACCAGTCGTTGTTCCAGGGGATACTCTACCGTGTCGTCCGGAAGAAAAGCCGTACAGATAGTTTCTGAGAAAGTGAGCATGCATCAGCTCTTCCTTTGCTTCCTGGGACACATGTAAGGGAGTCGACGCACTTGTAGTAGTCATCGTCGAAGCGATCATTAAAGTATGTCGAGCGAATACGGAAGAATACCGCTGCGGTCAGAAGGGAGTCGGAGCCCGCTTGGTGCTGAGGCCCTATCCGCGCGACCTAATGACAGGAAGTTCGATGATCAGCACTTGCTTTGTCTCGCTGAACATCAGTATTTGATGTCACTCACGCCTAACGACTCTGCAATCTCTTGTAATCCCCCTCGGAGCGTTTTGACAGAGCGGACAATATGTTTGATATCGTATATAGTCGGGAACCAGATATATAACAAGTTGAAGAAATCTGCTTCGTTGGCTGGTAATGGTTGGCAGGTAAGTACTTTGAGGAGGTATCCAAAGTCGTATCCGCTGCATAAGCAGAACAGATATCAGCTGTGTCCCACTCGAATTTGGCCGTGCTTATGAGCGAAAAGTGCTTCGACTCACGAGTGGAACGACACCCATGTTATATTGTCGAACAAGACCAGACCGGACGTTATGAGCAGCTCGCCAAAGTATTCCACGTCTATCCCATCTTCCTCAAAACGCTTGAAGTCGATACCAGAGTTCTTGAGCAGCTCGATCGAATCGGGTGCAAACATGTCCTCTCTATGTGGTCGAGCAACAACATCAGCCATCGATATACACGGCCAAGTGTTATTATCACAACTCACGAGAGGTTGAACGTGAAATTGAATTGCCAAGTCGATATCTCTGGCGAATGGCCATTCTCGTCACACAGTGTTATACCAAGTTGTATAATCTTCAACATGTCGACATTACATCTCATAGTCTGGAAGTGATAGTCTGCGCCAGTCTTGAAATTGCCTATTGGGCGAGCGACAATTCCGGGGAACTCGGTGTCCTATTCGAATGGATATCGCATGAGCTGCTTTGGCTATTGATTCGACAGACATAGCTCACCATTGACACGTAAGGGTATTGGTCTACTGCCGCTCGTATCGCCGCGAATTCCGTCTCGAGGTTGTCTGCCCATACCTATAACCGTGTCAACCAGGATGAGTTGAAAGGAAAAGCCGTCAGCCTCGCGTTCCACATCTATCAGAGGTAATCAAGCGTAACGCACCTCCCTGATCCCTGCTTCTGACCCATTTCGTATTTGTGTCATCTTGTGCGAGGTTGCGGCGAGTACATGTAGGAATGGTTGATGCAAGTGTGATATGAACAACGGTCGACGATGAAAGCGAGTAATGTATTTAGTGTATGCAGCTGATCTGTTGCTGATAATTGTTATTTACCCGTCATGTGAAGTAATCAGGCTCTCTCTGGGACCACCCGGTACCCGCGTCATCAAGCAACATGATATCTCTCGCATTATCAATAACAACGGTCATCTCCTTCTCTACTCTACGGTTCAACTGTTCCAACGGAGAAGCAGCTGAACTCCCAGGATGGTACGTGCTGAAGACGACTTTGACTGGCTGCTGATTGACGCTTACGTTGTACTCACCGCAGGCACCATCCAAGAAAGCCGGCAAGAAAGGGGGTGTGGGCGGTCTGCTTTCTGGCGGTCTCACCAAGCCGGCCAAGGTGCAGAAGGTGCGCTCGTTTCTCACCGTGACTGTGATTATGTTTGACCTCATTCTGGTCTGCAGGCCGACTGGAGCGAAGGCTTCCAAAAGAAGAAAGCGGCCGGTGTGCCGGATATGACATTGCTTAGCACGATTACCAACGATGCGATCAACGATAATCTCAAGCAGCGATTCCACAATCAGGAGATCTACGTGCGTCTCTCTCTTCCTGCATAGCGTATGAAGGCTGATATGACTATAGACCTACATTGCCCACGTGCTGATATCCGTCAACCCTTTCCGAGGTATGATCTCGTCCGTTTATCGCACCGCATATTGTTCGCTGATACTTGCTTCGCAGATCTGGGGATATATACCGAAGAAACGCTCAACTCGTATCGGGGCAAAAACCGACTGGAGATGACACCACACGTCTTCGCCGTCGCCGAGTCAGCTTACTACAGGATGACAACGGAGAAGGAGAATCAATGCGTTATCATCTCCGGTGAATCGGGTGCAGGAAAGACGGAGGCCGCGAAGAGGATCATGCAGTATATCGCTGCTGTCAGTGGTGGAGATAGCGGCGGTGGTGGCGGGATCGAAAGTATCAAGGAGATGGTGTTGGCTACCAATCCGCTTCTTGAGAGCTTTGGATGTGCGAAGACGCTCAGAAATGATAACTCCAGTCGGCACGTGAGTTGGCTTGCATTGACCGCGCGGAGTAGAATGCTAATAGCGCACAGGGAAAATACCTCGAGATCATGTTCAATGGTCAGGGACAACCTGTGGGAGCACAAATCACGAACTACCTCTTGGAAAAGGTATGTTTTGCCTCTACGAGCGATGTTTGTGTGTTGACAAGGTCAACAGAACCGTGTTGTGGGGCAAATAGACGACGAGAGAGACTTCCACATCTTCTACCAGTTCACCAAGGGTGCAACTTCCGCACAGAAGGGTGAGTGACGCCCAATTGCAATAGGCCTTTGCTCACACCCCATCGTAGAGGCTTTCGGATTACAGGGTCCGGAAGCCTACGCATTCATTAGCCGAAGTGGATGCTTAGATGTTAGAAGTATAGACGATGTCGCAGATTTCCAGGAAACCCTAGTAAGCTGCTCGCTACTGGTGTGGGATCACACTGATCAGTCATCAGCGCGCAATGCAAATCATCGGTCTCTCAGCAGACGAGCAAAACTCCATCTTCCGCGTCCTCGCCACGATTCTTTGGCTCGGCAATGTCGACTTTGTCGAAGCCGACGATGGCAATGCGGCAATCGCTGATACCGGCGTCACCGACTTTGCGGCGTACCTGATGGAAGTGGACGGAGCACAATTGCAGAAGGTGTTGTTGACGAGGATTATGGAGACCCAACGTGGTGGGCGGAGAGGATCGGTCTACGAGGTGCCCCAGAATGTTGCTCAAGCATCATCGGGACGAGACGCCCTTGCCAAGGCTTTGTGAGTGTCGTCGATATCAAACAACGCGCCGCCGCTGACACACCTCAGATACAACAACCTTTTCGAGTGGATTGTGAGCCGTGTCAACGTCTCGATGAAGCCAAAGTCGGCGTCGGAGTTTGTCATCGGTGTCCTGGATATCTAGTGAGCTCACACGTCAACCCCGCAGATCACAGCTGACACCATCATAGCGGCTTCGAGATCTTCCAGGATAACAGCTTTGAACAACTTTGCATCAATTACGTCAACGAGAAACTGCAGCAGATCTTCATCGAGTTGACGCTCAAGGCGGAGCAAGAAGAGTATGTAAGGGAGCAGATCAAATGGACGCCGATCAAATGTGAGCTAGCGCAAACCTGACTGTGCTGATAGTCTAGTCTTTGACAACGCCGTGGTTTGCGCCTTGATCGAGGAGAAGCGCCCAGCGGGTATCTTCGCGACCCTGAATGATGCGACAGCTACAGCGCATGCGGATCCATCGGCAGCAGACAACTCGTTCATCCAGCGGTCAAATATGCTTTCTTCCAATCCCAACTTTGAGTCAAGAGGCAATAAATTCTTGATCAAGCATTATGCCGGAGATGTGCTGTATAATGTCGCGGGAATGACGGATAAAAATAAGGACACCTTGATCAAGGATGTCTTCGATCTGATCGAGGGAAGCAAGGACTCATTTTTACACGCGCTGTTCCCAGACAAGGTGGATCAGACTTCTAAAAAGAGGCCACCAACGGCTGGTGATAAGATCAAGGTGGGTCTATAGTCATGAACTCAGCTGACAAGTAGCAATCTGCCAATGACCTTGTGGCGAACTTGATGAGGTATGTTCGACCGATGCCAAATGTAACGTTGCTAATAGTGAGCTAGATGTCAACCTCATTACATCCGAACAATCAAGCCGAATCAACATCGATCGCCAACTGAATACGACGACAAGGCTATCTTGCATCAGATCAAGTATTTGGGTCTACAAGAGAACATCCGTGTGCGACGAGCGGGATTCGCATATCGAGCAGAGTTCTCAAAGATGATTCAAAGGTGGGTTGAGATAGTCGACCAGAGCTGATGTCAGATTCTACCTTCTTTCTCCCGCGACTTCTTACGCTGGTGACTACATATGGTCGGGAGATGACCGATCTGGTTGTGAGCGGATCTTGACCGATGCGAAGATCTCCAAAGACGAGTGGCAGATGGGTGTGACCAAGGCATTCATCAAAAACCCTGAGACTGTGAGTGGACATATCTTGATCGGGGTTGACCAAGAAGATATTCTACCTCGAGGGCGAACGAGATCGATACTGGCACACAATGGCCAGCCGTATCCAGCGTGCTTGGCGAGCATATGTTCGACGGAAACACGAGGCAGCGACCAAGATCCAGCGATTCTGGCGAAACCAAAAGGAGAGTTTGGTCTATGCTCGAAAGCGGGATTACGGCCACGAGGTGCTTGCGGGGAGGAAGGAGCGGAGGCGATTTAGTATGCTGGGAATGCGCAAGTTCATGGGTGACTATCTTGATGTGGGCGGGACTAGTTCTCAGGGAGAGCTGCTTCGCAATGCAGCGGCCATCGGTCGTGAGTGTCTTCATGCTGAGGGGGACGAAACTGACCTCGTGCAGCTGCCGAGACGGTCCATTTCAGCTCAAGGGCAGAGTTACTGGTGTCGAAACTTGGTCGATCAAGTAAACTCAGTCCGAGATTCCTCATTGTCGTGAGTGTCACATATATCACGGTACTGTATGGAGCTGACCTCGGCGTAGACTGATAAAGCGGTCTACTTTGTCATTTCCGCTGCCAAGGATGGCCGGGTGACTACTAGTTTGGAGAGAAAGGCTCCTCTTGTGACCATCCGAGGGGTCTCTCTGACCAACTTGCGGGATGACTTCGTGGCGCTCAACGTCAATGCATGCGAAGAGGGCGACCCTATCTTCACTACAGTGTTCAAGACCGAATTCACTTGTGTACTCCTTACTTTGACCGGGGGCAACATGGCGGTCAACATTGGCCCAGCGTGAGTTCAAGCGAGTTGGTCGCGATGAAAGCTTATGCGTCTTGGCAGTATTGAATACGCGAAGAAGAAGGAGAAGCGAGCGGTTATCAAAGCGCAGAAGGACGAGTCGGTCACGGGAGACGCGGTCTACAAGAGTCATACCATCTTGGTTGGATCTGGCGAGCCGTCTACGAGTGGTACGTTCCAGAGCGTCAACTTAGAGCTGACGAGACAGTGTCACATCCTATGCCACCGAGAAAACCAAGAGCGAAAAAGGCTGCGAAGGCTGCGTCCTCCGTGGGTGTTTAGTTGGCTCAACATGAAGATATCTCTGACACTGATGTAGAGCCGCCCGGTCACTCGCCCAACTGCCAAAGTCTTGCCCGGCGCAATGAAGCCAAGCGCACCTGCAGGCATTACCTCGAACGTCGCTGCCGCTGCCGCTCGAGCACCGCCGGCGAAACCTGTTGCTGCTGGAGCAGCCGCTCGTGCAGCTCCTGCTATACCAGGTCGCGGAGCACCTCCACCTCCTCCACCTCCGCCTGCTGGTCCACCAAAGGAGATGTACAAATCGTTGTACAACTTTGCAGGCCAAGAGGGTGAGATGAACTTGGTCAAAGGGGAATTGGTCGAAGTCAAGGAGAAGGATGACAATGGTGAGTTCGCATCATGGCAAGCTTATGCTGATAATTAGGCTGGTGGATGGTTGTGAAGAACGGCCAAGAGGGCTGGGCACCGTCGAACTAGTGAGTACAGCATTGGGTAGCTGAGATGTCACTGACACCGCTCAGTCTCAAGCTGGTCGAGACTGCACCCGCGCCACCTCCACCCCCACCTGTGGCTCGACGTGCTCCGCCTGTTGCTCCAGCAGCGCCAGTAGCGCCAATAGCCAACGGACATTCCGCACCTTCGTGGAAGAACGCCTCAACGACTTCGACTCCTCCATCATCGCGACCTACGTCGACAATCGGCAAGACACCAGCTTTAGCACCGGCTCTCAAGCCCAAACCTGCCATCCCTGCCAAACCCTCTGTGCCGGCCAAACCTGGAGTAGGTGGGAAACCACCCATCCCTTCAGCGCCGAAAGTGCAGGCTAAGACGGCTTCCAAGCCGGGATCCGTGGCTCCGCCGAAAGCTGCAGGGGGGCAATTGGATTTAGCGGCCGTGTGAGTTTCCGTCGGAACAGGAACGAGTCGTCAGCTGAAACAGTGGTTGTAGATTTGCCAAAAGAGCAGCGCAGGCTCAACAAGAGTAGTGCCTAGTGCCTAGTCTGTGGAGCGGTAGGATTGAATAAGTTGAGCCTTGTGTATGGCGATGGAGTAAGCCGAACTGGCGTTGTATCGGCCACGAAACTTATACCTCGGATGCATATGTTTTCTGGTGGAGTCGTAACACGTGATGGTTGTGAGTATTGGGGACGGCAGGATGAAATACCGCTGCGGCTTTGAGCGATGAGATGACGACGAGGATGACGCGTGGAGCAGCACTTGTCTCGTACAGGTTAAAAAGCTTATCTCTTAGTCCAACCGAATGCCCACGGCCCACGCCTAGACTGCGTACTCTGCACATCAGATGACTGCTTTACCCTCGTGTAGTTAGCCGCTACCGGGTTTCGTTTCAGCTGCGGCCCGACCAAGCAATAGCAGTGTAGCCTAGCTGTGCTCAGTGCCTGCGACGTGCACGGCGATGAAAGAGGAGAGGCAGCTCAGGGGATGAATGACGAGGGGTGTTCAGGGATTTGCATATTAGCATGGGAAATGCGGCAAAGGCGGCAATGGCGCGCAGCAGAACAATGAAATTTAATTTACCAGTACACCGCGGAAGATCAGGTGATGATCCTCTGCCTCCTGCGATGATCCTCGGATCTCTCTGGTCCCCGCGCAGAGCTGTGTGGGGTGGCTGGCGGTATCGCATTGAGTAGTTGAGCGGTAAGAGGGTCAGGGTATCTACTGTGTCCATTCCGCTTGGCTTTATGCAACGTATATATAAGTACACTCGAGTACGTCCCCCAAGAACTCTTCTCATCGCAACACTCATCCTCACACCATAGCGAACCACTTTGCCGCTCCCCACACACCAAAGCATATACCAACACCCACAGACACGGACCCACGCATAATGAACTACTTCCTCCCCTCAGCTCCATTCTCGGGCTCCAGCAGCTCACGATCCAGTGAAAGCCCGTGAGTCGCTCCCTCCAACCCCCTATTCTGGATTGTGCAGAACTCTGCATCTCCTCCTGCGCGGAACGACAAGAGAGCTAATAGCCACACCGTCCAGTTCCGCCTCTCCTCGTTCGTTCACGGGAGCCCTACCCACAGCTCCGTCGCATGGGACATACAAGCTCAGTGAAGAGTACAGCCATCTTATCGAAGAACCAGGAATGCAGCGTGTGATCGCTGTCAAGATTGCCAAGCTGGTACGTTGGGACACATCGCTCTAGCTGTCACCCTACCTACTTCTGCCCCATGTCATGACCTATGCTGACGATCCTACTCCCGCAGCAAGACTCTCTCCCACGACTCAACGCCACCGACCTTCGTCAGGCTCGCGGCGACATAATCTACCTCCGAAGCATCTACGAAGGGGAGCCAGACTACGTGGCGCAATGCCGAGCAGGGGCGACCTTTAGTGCACCAGTTTGACAGCGTGAACAAGTTTAGCGCAGGAGCGAGAGAGTTGTAAGGGTTGTACAAGTACGCATACACGTAGTACGTATCAGTTGTTGAGCCGAGCCGAATGTGCCGAGGATTGTTTGTAGCCATAAATGTCATATTCATGCATTGAGACAGCAAGCGAAAGCAAGGAAGCAAGTAAGCTTGAAAGCGAGGTACACGCTTTGTAGCACACGAGTTTATGTTCGACGTCACGCGACTTCTCCCTCATGCAAGTTCTATAGACGTACGCAAGTCGATTCCAGATCTAAGAGCTTGACCAAGGTTTGGCACGCTACGGCCGATTCCAGCTCCACCTACACCCTATGATTCCCATGAACAGTCAGTGTGCCTTCTACTATAATTCGAGGTCCGAGATCGCTGTACACGACTCCTCCCTCATGCGTCGTGGTGCTGTAGACGTACGCAGGGTGTGCTGTCTGCTATGCTATGCTCGTATGCATAGCGGCCAGCTCGTTGAGAACCTAAGACTTGGTCCGGGATGAAGTTGCCCGACGGGATCAAATTTCCCACCAGCCAAATGGCTGATTCTATTTCTTGAACGCGCATGCACTATATACAGCCTGTTTTTGAACGCGTTAGTGATAGTGAGCGAAGTATCTCCTTAGGCTGCTGGGTTTCGGGTCAATCTCAAGAGGTCATGTCGTCAGCTTTCTGCATCGAGCGCCTGCCAACACTCGTGGCAGGTCACTGTGGCAATCGACGCCCCACGAAGGTCATTCCCAATCCCTGTCAATGCCGCAAGTGACCACTAACACTCCCCTTTCGCCTTCAGCGGCATGCAGGCCTCGCTCAGATAATGAATGCGTTGAGCACGCTTACGAAGGGTTTTGTGCACCGCGATGTTTACTGAACACGGCAGTTGTGTGGAGGGACCGCACTGATCCCCGTGTTGACCAATTCGAGGGTGCCTTTGGAGTTGATGATGGTGCTCATTGTTTGATCAAATCCCTTGATGATTCGATTGGTGCACCACCACCGCGTTTGGCATCACTGTGAGGTACCTTTGAATCAAACATTGGACAAGCGCCTGTTGTTACAACCTGTATCTGATCAATTGCGCTGCTCTCCACACCATCGTCCATTCTCTTTGTTGGATCCCACCTCACCCTTACAAGCCTGACAATCGTATCCCCGCGTCGCTCTCTTATTGACAATCTGATATCTCCCACGCGAGCACGATCAGGGGCTCAGCTGTCGTTCACTCCACTTGCGACGTGGTGGTTCCACTCCCAGTGTGCTGACCATAGCACCTCGGCTCGATCGTTAGCAGCACAACTATTCTAGGTAAGGCTCGATCACCTGGAGGCAGCAACAACGCCATGACTCAGCATTGACTGACTTTCGGTGCTTCTGCTGTTTCGTCATAGTGAAGACCGTCATCCCAGTAAACACACGTTTCTTAACGCACCCAGAGTTGAATCACCTCCCGCTCCACGCCGTTCAGCTCTCCATCTGCGACCGCCTGCACCACATTCAATCTCCGCACATCCGTATCACCGCACCAACGTCATCATGCAACAAAACACTTCCGAACGAATCGAGAACCCATGGTACCCAGGGGATACGATAACCGCTAGAGCTCATACTCATTGGTCCGTGACCTGGGGCGAAGAACGAGCCGAGTTGATTCCCGAGTACCGCGACCATCTCGCGGTTCAGCTAGTCTATCTACGCGAAGGTCCAGACGGGAACGATGAAGCCAATTGCCAGTTCTGGCTTGATCCACTCGCCTTCGCCGCCAACTGCGAGCTTCTCTACCACTTCTTCGGGGTGAGGGACCATCACGCCAAGTTCCCCATTGGCTCCCTTGCCATGGGTTACCATCAGTTGGATGCATCAGCGTTGAAGGACGAGCTGGGTGTCGACTTCCCGCCATGGTACACTTGGCTGGCGCAATTTCAGCAACACTGCGAGGCCGGTGCCACCTTGTGCGAAGAGCGTCAGATGGAGGTCATCGACTGGGCCGAGCTACTATGGTCTACTGGTGATCACTGTTTCATGAGGATCGGATGGCGCATGAAACCGATCCCAGACAGTCAAGGCAAGACCGACTTCGACCGTTATGTGAGGGTACTTTGCCTGCACGAGGAGTGGTTGGATTTGTTGGACTTATGGGCAGAAGACCTGGCGTCTTCAGAGGTTTTGACTCATGCCTTGACCGCAAATTACGTCCAAGATCGCTCCGATGAGACGCTAGGTTACTATAACGACCTTCCTACTTTCGATCTGAATGAAGCGAATGTGGCGCGTCTATTTGGGATTCCGCGGGACGACGGACCTAATGTGAGTCGCAGCATTCACAGTATGGACAAATAGATCTGACGTCTCTATTAGGCCGCTTGGAAGGTGTTCCGACAACGAACGTGGCCTCAGATTAGAGAAGGCTTGTTGCGTGAGAGCTTGCGGTTGCGCCAAGAGCTCCGTGCAAAGGGAGAAGGTGGAAGAATAAAAACATCAGCAGTAGGTCAAGCTTGAGCGCAAGATTCCTTCTGTGAGCTCACTTGCTATTCGATGCAGTACTCCCCAGCACGACTAGGCAATGTGGAAACGAAGGTGGCTATATCTACTCTAAAGGTGGTGATCGAGCAGAGGCGGCTGCGCGAGGTCGGTCATTCAAGCGAAGAGGTGAAGAAAGTCAAGCTAATTGAAGCCTCGCTTGTTAGGCACTTGGCGGCAGTATCACTGGTTCGGCGGGCTTGTACATGCGCGATGACGCCACTCCCAATCTCGCCGAATTCATCTGTTCATCGGACGATGTTCAGAGATGCACGCATTATCTAGTCGACGAAGTCGTCGATTTCACGGAAGAGGTGCTTGCAACCATACACGCAGCGTACAACACCTGGGAAGCTACGGTGGACCAACTGGCTGCATCTTCCGATGCCGGTCTGGATCTGTGCCGTATAGCCAAACGTGCGAGTGCTATAGCATTGGAGACTTCCACACGCAAGAGGAAACGTCGGCTGCCTAATACACTCGAAGATGACGATCGCGACCAGAGCGATAGAGAGAATACGGTCGACGTCCGGTCAGAAGACATAGGAGATCTTCCTGGGGACATGGAAGCGATGGACCTGTACACAGATTCGCAGTGGCAAGCAACGGAGGACACATCGCCCCAACCTGGTCGTCTATCGGAATCAGAGCCACCAATGCAGAGGGCGAATGCGGAAGATTACCAACTTTGGCACACCACGGTCAGGGAGGAGGTAGATCGTTTGCTGGGTTCAAGGAGCGAAGAGTTTTTCGCGTTGGCTCTGCAAATACAAGAATTCCTTTCTGAGCCCTCACTGCCTGGCCGTGAAGCCAGGGTTGGCCAGCGCGTCTATTCGCCAAGTATCAATCCTGAAACTCAGAAAGCCCTCAAGAAGGCAGGTTACGAGAAAGCGGTAGATCTGCCACGGTTCCACTCAGCTCTCTTCTTCGATAATCTCTTCGCTGTCGGAGTGAGTCCTTTTTGTGCCCGATGGACTGTAGCAGTCACTTCACTGATGTTCTACAGTCTCTATGTCACGTCCACAAGACTGCTATCCCGGAAGCCGTTTTGTCTCGGCTGTTGTTGGATTTCTCCTTGTTGCTCGCCTTAACGTCCATGTCCTCTAAGCCCACACTGTTAGGCCTCCTCTTCGACGGGCAAATCGACGTCGCCACAAGGGAAGTCTCCAGACTAATGTGTGCAAGCACCACATCGGACAGGCGAGACGCCTTCTCTCTCATATACGCTTGTGGACAGTTTACCGCCGGCTGCTATATTTCTCTGTGTGTAGGAGGCTTAGCTGCGGTCAGTGTTCTTGACCGATCGAACTCGTAGATGCACTACTGACCACAGCCCTTGTCACGTCTATACAGGCACGGACTAACGACACAGCGATCCGAAACAATCTGAGGAAGTGGTTCCAAGGGCTGCTTTACCCCCAAGCGGCTCTTGGCGACATTACAGATGAAGGCATGTGGCGGCTCCCATGTGTAGGATGCGGAGGCATCGACAAACTGCTTTTGCCGGAGGAGTTCAAGGCTGTTCTCTCGGCTAGCCTGCCTGGTGTGGTGCGAGGAGTCAATCTCGAACATCGACCCACCGTCTCCAATTACAGCGTCCGACGTGGCGATGATCATCTCCTCATGAGTGAGGTCGCGCGCCTCGCTTATTACCCATGTCTGTACGGTATTCTGGGGTTCGTCTACGAACCTGACCTTCTTATGTTGTTCTTCCACTATGCCGGTATCATCCACCGCCCCGAGAAACCTGGTAAGGGGAAGGCGTTGATAGTCTTAACGGACAAGGGCTACATTCTCAAACGGCGGCAGGCAGGGCGCCTTGATGGCATCCCATTGTTAGTGGGTTCCGATTTGTAATGGATGGAGATGGTTATGAACAGGAAACGGCGACGATCGAGAAACATATGGAGAATGCAGGCTATAGTCACGTTTATAGCCTTCTCTGTAGGCTTCGCCTAACAGAATCGGAAACGGTACCATCAGATTCATAGTTATCTACAGCATAACAGCCTAGACGCAGTGCTCTTACTGTTCTGAGAATGGCTGATGCCGCTTATACTGTCGCATTCAACGGATACATAGTTTTCACATGAACTGATTTTGGTGATACTGAGTCACATCTACTGTCTTTTCTGCTTCTTCGCTGCTCTTGGCACTCTCAACAAAGTGTCCAATGGTGGCCTATCTTTGCTGTTGGGATAGCGCTGCTCCAGCTTTGTTCGTTCCCTTGCTACGTGGGCTACGCATGCTGCGCAATGAGATCTCAGTAACAGCACAATATCTCCTCCTGAGAAACGACTCACTTGGGCACATCTCCAACTTTCGACCCGACGAGTAATCAGGGTCATCTTTCCAGCTCAGGATGGATGACTTCCTCTTGCTCTGAGGGTCTAGGGGGATCGCACAATGCCTGTTTTGACAGTGGTCTGGCCGCATGTCCATTGTGGTCAGATAACCGGAGCCTGACGGATTGTGTTAGCGGTGATCGTCACGGCATTGGATTGGTCGTTGCCTTTTGCGGTCTTGATGGAAATGGGAATGGGTAGGAGGGGCGAAGACTGGCGGGTCGAACGAGGCAGAAAGCTAAGACTAACCTGTCTGTGACATTTGACATTAGCTCCAGTTGATACCATACACGTAGCTCACTTACCACCAATCGATTCCTCGTGCGCTATGGCACAGGTTTAGCGAAACCTCACCTGCGCGCAAGCCATTCACTCACTGGATTGGCCTTGACCGAGAACAGACCTGTCACTGACTGCTCTTTCTCCACAGTCTCATCCGAGACAGACCTTCCTTCATCCGCATCTGCATCAAGTCCCGCCTCTTCTTCGGATTCCTTCTCCAGCACACCTGGGCTAGTCGTGTTGGGAGTGGGGGAGCGTGGCGCGAATATCTTTTGATATAATCTTGGGAGGGCATCATCTTGACAGGCGAAGGATATGCTGTTCGGGTCGGGAAGATTGTGATAAGTAGGCTGGGGGAGGCCGAGATGGCGAGTTATTGCAGCAACGGAAGAGAAAGAACTGCTTCGGGTCGATGTTTCGAACTGGTTCTTCCGTCCACCTCTTGTCTGGATAACGTCCTGATACCAGTACTGCGGCTGCTCTCGGTCTGTAAAGCTCTTCATAGTAGCTGAGATGGTCAATATGTGTGTATGCAAGGATTATGAAAGAGATATGAAGTTGCCAGCTGAAAGTGGTCAAAGCGCTGCACCAATATTGCTTATGTCAATCAGCCGATTACATCATCTTGCTTTCACACATAGAAATCAAACGCGGCGTATACCTGCACTGCATATCTTGAAGGTGTTTGCATAACCTGCGCCGATGGTGCTTATCTGTCGGTCTGTGTGTGCGACAAAGTGACCGTACGTCAGGTTGCTTATGCCTTGCTGCGTTCGCCTCATGCGTCAGATCAGCTTCACAAGGATTATAATCGTGATTTAGGTGAGTAACCAGGGACAGCTGATTTGACTTGACGGGATCTGTAGACCCCCTTTGAAACTGTGCCGGCTCCGCTCGTGACCGATCTGTTCTTCACAGGTGCCTCGCAAATGTCAGTTCGCCGGCTCGTCGCCGAGGCTGTTTCGAATGCCTATTTGGAGCAAATGTACATTGCACTTGTCATACGAGTTCTCGTGTGCAATTTCAACTAGTACGATATGCTCACCCCAACTCTACACTACACAAGTAGCCGTCTCTGTGGAGGCCGATTCTCACACTCACTCCCTCATATCTTGCTTGCTACCGACGAAATGGGCTGTAGGGTGCATGCTGAGTTTAGAATTGGTCGAGTCTAAAAGCGAAAACTCGCTGTTACCAGAAGACGGTTTGCATTTTCGATCACAGCAGTCGGGGCGGTCAACGTTGTCAACAACGACACAATGGCGGTCAGAGAGTATCTGGGATGAGTTGACTACATCACTATGGTGACAATCTCGAGAACAACATTCATGTAAAGGCAAAAGCGCATTGAAGCACACTACTCGTGTATAGCATCAGTGTCTCGGTGTACCGTCTGATAACGCCGCAGTCACAAATGCCACGTGGGGCTTCTCATCAGATCAGCTCAAAGGACTGATGTTGATGCACGAGTGTACGGTCCTCCTTCCATTCCATGTTCTCTGCCTATTCACGACTTCACCCTCCATATCTTCCTCCATTTTTGAACGCGTCGGGATTTTCCAACCACACCGGATCGTTGGCTCACCTATTCGGCAGCTTTATCTAGGCTTAATTTGTCTCAGGGCAAAGGTTCGCTACCGCCGGCATTGCCCGTGGGTCCCCACTCAAGCACCTGTCCACTCATCCCTGATAGCTGCTGGAAGATCCATCCCCATCCCCGAGTTGAAAGTGACAGAGGGAAGGGCAATCGATCGGGCGTTGCCGGTGGGAACTGTGCTTCTAGGAGCGAGGTCCGTTCCACCCGTCATGTGAGGCCTTGTGCACACACTGGTGTTCTCATAGTCGCTTTGCTGACCCTTCGCTGGCATACAGATCCATTGTACCTGTGATTTGATTGGCATACGAGAGGACGCGTACAGCATGGCTGGTCCCGAGTGAGTGCGGCAGCTATATGATCGATACTGAAGGAGCCTCATAGATCTTATCATGTCGATCCAGCTGGGCTCGTCGACACCGGTGTCGCTCAACCAAAGCCCCGCGCACGACCCAGGAAAAGCTCAAGGACGCAAACGTCAGTACCTTTCTCTTGGGAACGATCCGTGACATCTCGGCTTGCTCATTCGGAAGCGTACTGTCAGCATCGATGAAGCGGTCGCCGACGCAGCAGGCATTGACGTGTCTCCTTCTGCAAAGACGAAAACCTCTACCAAGGTAGCATCTAGCTCTCGTACCGCCCGCCCGGAAGACTACTGGTCGTCCTCCGACGACGAACCAACGACGGTCGCTCCACGACCTTATCAAAGGCCGAGAGGGCAAACAGACAAAGACGCTGAAGCGAGGACTCCCGAGGAGGAAGAGGTGGACGAGCTTGATAGCTCGCTATCAACGCAAAAGGGCTCCCAACCGAACCCATCAACCATGGACGAACCTCTAGCAGAAGTTCCCAATGCAAGTCCATCCCCCATGAGACCTCTCCTCTTTCCTCGCTGACTTAACTTCAACAAATTATAGGCGTCACCCTTCGCCGATGACTTTGTCAGCACTACTCCACCTGAACAGCTCAGCGTATCGAGCACCAAGACTGCTGAAGCCCAGGCGAGGAGCAAGGAGCGCATGGAATCTGGTGAACGCTATGCGATACAAGTGAGCGAGAATTATAGCATCTGAACTTCTCCCTTTGTTTCCAAAACCATCCGCTCTCGTCTTATACCGTTGCACTGCTGAATGTACTTGTAATGTGCTAGGGGGCTCACCACGATCGACTGCGTGACAACAGACAGGGACTTGACCCCGACGCGTTGCCAAACGAAGAAGCCAGTAGAGAACGTTTACCCGAAAGCTTTGTGGGCGGTCCTGATGAAAGCTCGCTTACTGCGCATAAGGAGTCTTTAGCCTCTATGTCTCTCGTCGATCTCTTGAGATATGCCGTGAGTACAATATTGGATGGCGTTACGAATGCATGAGGCCTGACTCGCTGTTCGTTCTTAGAAAGGTCGAATCCGGCGTCCGCCCCTCGCCGAGGGTTCGAATGGCCCGATTGGTCTTCATGATGAGGAAGAAAGATCGCGCAACGCCTTGGAAGGCGGCCAATCTTTAGCCACAACACAACCTCATTTCGACCTCGCCGAGGGTCCGCATGGCTCGATTGGTCTTCATGATCAGGAAGAAATATCGCCCAGCGCCTTGGAAGACGACCATTCCTCAGTCACAACACATTCCCATTTCGACCCTGAAGGATCGTCCCAAGCCGGCGATGAGCGCTCTTCCACGCACGGCGATGACTGGTCCTCAGTGACAGGAACGGACGATGGGAACCACTCTGTGGATTCCACTGGCCTTCCACAGGCTAGAAAGAAGAGACAATCAGGAATTCACTATTACCCGTGGCATCGCTTCTGTCAGCTTGCGGAGAATCCCTACGACTGGCCGCATGTGAAGATGATAATTGGCATGGTCTTTGGACTTGTCCCGGATCACCCACACAAAACGTTCACGCTCCCTTCCGGAATCGAGAGATTCCCTACTCAGGATGGGGTGCCAAGTGACGAGGGGTTTGGACGAGATCCATTCCTCTCTGACGATAATGTGCGGGAGCAATGGCGGCGGTTGTATGAAATCCTCGGTCGTGTGATGAGCTCCCTCCTCGATTCAGTATCTTCGAGTTCAGGGTGGAGCCTTTGGGAAGCCTGGGGAACGCTAGAGCTCGGAGGATGGGATGCAATCTATCGACCCGAAGAACCGCCTTCTTGGGATGAAGGGTTAGTAGTAAAGCGGCGCAGCAGAAAGAGCGGAAGAGGAAGGACGTCGATCGAGAATGCCGAAGAAGATGTGATGCGACTGGCCGGAGGTGTGAGTCTTCTCCAAACTGTTGTCTACTACGCTGGACTTACCCTGCTTGATTAGATTATAATACCCCTCGACATCGCCTCCAAAACCCTGCTGGTGACCTTTGGGCGTGATGGACTTCAGCCACTTTACAAAGATTTGGTCGTCTCTTCGGATGAGTATTTGCCGTTGGAATACTTCAAGGACGATATTGTACGCTTCTGGAGAGAGTTTGAGCGCTATTGGCTGGCGAATAATTTCACCAAGACCCTCGGGTCGAAAATCAAAGAGGAAAGCAAAGCTCGCGGGAAAATTCCAGGTCTTTTGGATGGTATGTGCTCCGCTCTACACATTGATACACCCAGCTCATTTCTGTACTGCACGCAGGTCTTGCCAAAACATGGGAGACCCGAGGGACTGTTGGTCGAGCCAGAGCCGAACAAACAATGCGAACAAAGTTCAAAACTACGAGAGATCTGTTGGATGAGTGGGAGGACAGCAGCACATATCTTCATCCTCTTCGCGATCCTTCAGAAGCCTTCGCGGACGCAACCAGCCGATTTATGGATTTCGTAGAATTGATTGGAGCGACAGAGGAGTACGAGGCTCGCGGAGACGAAGATCGGCCAAATCGGAAAGGTCGACCTCGCGGGCAGTCGCGATCGCGATCAGCGTCCGTTGGCGCTTCAGTAATATCGTCGATCGATTCCGATTACGAGCCTCCATCGTTTGGGGATTTTGGAAGTGAGGGGGAGGACGACTTTCTGGCTCAGGCAAACGAACAGTTACGACCAACGTTGGATGATATGGACGACCCGATTCGCCCCAGGGATCTGCAAAACAACAGCGATAAGCAGCCTCACGCGGTCGATCAGCAGATCGGAGTTGATTTCTTTCGCGAACTTGAAGTAGACCATATTTTTCGCTATTGCGGATTCGACGACGGCCGGTGGCCCAACGCCGCGGTCTCCGATTTCTCATGCGATCCACCTGCTCCTCTTATAGTCCGTGATCACCAGTATATTGGAGCGGCCGCAATGCTCTCCAGAGCTTTCATCGGTGGCGCGAGCGAAAGCTCGGGTGGACAATTCCAAGCAGGAGTAATCGTTGCCGACGATACCGGTTTAGGCAAGACCCTGCAGACCATGCTCTTCTTAGGCGCCGTTGCAGAGATGGCAGAAAAACACAGACTCATCACGACGTTCGCGCAACGAGCATACGACATGGAATCCTCTCCTGAGCTAACCCAACAAGCCAAGAGGGCACTTGCCGATGTCGTTCGCCAACTACCCGCTGTAATGCTAAAAGGTCCACTCGACTTCCTCACTCGCACCCAGGACTGCTCGGTTTCTGAAGCTATCGCCAAGTTCAAGCAAGACAGTACATCCTCCGGATCGTTGAAGAACGTTGGAACGTTTGGCACTTCAGGCTCGACGACTCCACCACGACTCCCGCATCTCATCATTGTCCCTCCTCGGTTGATCGACCAGTGGAGAGCTGAGATACAGCGCTATTCTCCTCGACTCGTCGTGCATACGATCAAAAAGTGGTCTGGAGCCTTGAGACTCGCGCGTAAGCTGCAGGGAATCACCTCGGCTTGGCAAGAGATGGAGCGTCGGGAAGCCGGTGGAGAGGTGTTCGCACCTGGTGAACATACTGCCCCTCATCGCCAGGTCCTCCTCATAGGAACACGTGCTCTTGTGACTTTACACCAACAGCACAATGAAACACTCTCGACCAGTAATCCCCCGCCGTCCATCTTCACGATGAAATACGCCACTGTCACCATCGACGAAGCTCATCGTACCAAAGCGCCGGGTCATACCCAATCTGCAGTTCACGCCATATCGTCAAAGGGAGCCTTCAGGATCGCTCTAACCGCTACGCCGATCGTCAATTCGGCTCTGGATCCTTTCTATATCGCCAATGCACTTAATCTGCCCGAGGCTGAGGGAGTGGCGAATGCTCAAACCAGTGACCGACCATCTTATTTCAAAGCGCTCCTAACCGTGACCAATAAACAGAAGAAAAGGGAACGCAACGCGGTGCAGTCAGACGCATCGTTGTGGTACTCTACACTCCTTGGTGGTCCAGACGAAGAAAAGCAACAAACACGCGCCTACCAGTCTGGGCAACAACCAGAGATTATGGCCACTCATCTCCAACAGCAATTGGTGAATGATACCAGCGTAGACAAGACGGTGTCGACTTCTCTCAATATGCTGGGCGGTTATCTGATACGGAGAAGCATTCACAGTATTGACAAGTCTGGCAAACCTTTGGTCAAACTTGGAGGGAAGTCGGAAATGATATTGAATGTACATCTCTCTCCTAGTGAGATAGCCGACATTGTACAATGCCTAGACGCGGCATGTGATTCAAGGGACTCGGATTATCTGGCAGAGAGGTGAATGACACTTCCCGTAACCCCATATATCATGTCTGTGACTGACACATTGTCGCAGGGGTACATTGGCTTATTACGGTCCAGCCTACGTGGCCGCAAGGGCTGCCAATCTTGCGCCGAGCTATTATGCTCTAAGAAGATTGCCCCTGCCTTCCGATGATCCTACACGTCATACATTCACCAAGCTATGCTGCGCTGCACAAATCATCCTGATCCACATGAACCGCGAAGAAGCTCAGCAAGTCGAGGCCTCGCGACGAGCCAAGTTTGCCATACACACGGACAGCACCGACATCTTACCCGTGCTTTACTTTGTGAGCCACAATTTGGTAGACCCAATCCAGAGCGAGCAAATTGTAACCGTTTGGACTTTGTTCCCCGCAGGTCCTCACCCAATACGGACTAAGTGCCAGATCACTCACCGGCAAGCTAGACTCCGCCGCCAGGAATGCCCTTAACAAAGAGGTCAACATGGATGACGATCACTTCGCAGATCCAGCTTGGAAAAAGTCAGAGCTTCTTGAAGCGAGAGAGCTGGAGAAGACTCGCGTACTGGTAGTGTCTCCAGCGGGCGAAGTCGGGATCAATCTATATCGGTGCAACGTTGTCATATCGTTGGTGCGTACTTTGGCCGATTGCCAAACATCCAGCTAAAACTGACAGCCACGCAGACATGCCCCTGGAGCTTGTCTAGTCATCGACAGAGAGTTGGCAGGCATTATAGGACCCCACCTACTCCTACACTCGATCCCTTGCCAGTGAAAGTCTATTCTATCCTCGCTATCAACTCCACCGACGTCGTGTCTTACGTTGCGACTCTCAGCAAAGGACGATATGATTCTGAACTGTACAGTGTGCTATACGCAAACGAGACAGGACCCCGTCCAGTGGGCCCCAAACAACTTGAAAGGTGGCAACGGTCGAGGGAAGCGGCTCGTGGGTGGAGAAAATGGCCGAGGACGAATGAGGCGCAACGAAAACAGCTCAAATCCATAGGTAGTTTGGCAATCATCGACGCCTTGGTGACCCAGAAAAGGTCTCTCGAAAGCTTCATCAAGTCCTCCAAGCTGCCGGACATCTCGACTTCGTCAGTCGCTGAGATTTCTACATCGACCGTCATCCACCGCACACGCGATTTAGAAGATGGTTCAACAGAAGAAGAGGCTATCGAAGAGGACGTCGCAATCCAAATACCGTGGCGGAAGATGACATGGGCGGATAAGTTGAAGGTGGCAGTGACGACGAGTCTGGGGGGGACCTGTCTGCCTGTTGAGCCTGTGATCACCGAGGAGTTGCTAGAAGAAGCGGAGCGAAGAACAGACGAGGATTGGGCGGAAGAGACCAAGTGAGTACCCCTGCACCAATGATGCGCTTGCATTGTGTTTCGCTAATGTAATACCCAGTGCCTACTTGCACAAGGAGAATCAGAAACGGCTGAGGATGCGTCTAGGAAACTACTATTCTACCAATGCCGCCGCCTTGCACCGGTGGGCGGAAAAGGACGGTCAGCGCATCGCTCGAGTCATTTTGGATCGAATGGAAGCACAAAACCTGATGGACACCAGGGAGAATGATACGACGGACGAGGACGAAGCTGCTAGGGACCGATATCATCGACTCCTCTCCGTCTACTACAGCCATACTGATAACGACGTCGTGAAGGAGGGGGATGTTTACTATCCCAAGTCGTGGGAAGAACTGCTTGGAACTCTTCGATCTGGAAAAGCGAACGGCAAAGATTTCGACTTGACACTGTTGGACATCGGTTGGAAGAACATGATCACGGACAATCGCACAAGTGTCGCTTGTGGGGTCTTACCTGGCCTCGAACCCAGACAAGGAACTGCTCGATGGTTCAAGTCTCATCGAGAGACCCGCACTCTGCAAGATTATCCCATCTTCGAAAGAGAAGATGAAGGGGAGGACGAGGATCCTGATTTCGTGGACGAAGAGGACTCACCGGATGGACAGGTACGCCCTTTGCCAGAGTCATCGGTACCACAAAGCCGTGGACAGAAGCGAAAGGCAGCAGGCATGCTGAGTGGAGGAGAAGGAGAAGAAGAGCAAGACACACCGACTCCTCCAATACGCTCCGCAACTAGGAGAGCCTGGAGAGGTTAACGTCTGAGTTGATCCCCGGTCTGCATAGCCCAACGGAAGAGCAGAAGTAGGCGAGGAGGCTGTAAGCGCGGTCATGACTGTTCATATCGACATTCTCAGCCCATAGAATGAGTTGATGCTGTATATGGGAATCTATATGCATGGTAGCGGTTCGCGTAATCTATTATGGGTGTTATGCCAGAGGTACTTTGCACCACCAGGAGCCGTCAGTTCGGCCGAAAACTGTTTTTTGACGCGTTAACAATGAATCTCTTGTGGGTGTGTTACCAACATACAACATTCCTGCATTGTCACATGCAGGTTTGGGCTTCGTTGTGTTGGCGCTATCCATATCAAGCTCATTGCTTGTTGCATGATAGCTGAAGTAGGGGTTTGGACCTGGGGGACGCGCAGCTTGAATTTTGGATTTCAGTCAGTTGGGCTGGATCCAGTTGCGTGGCAACAATGAGATCAAGCTCAGTGCTTGTTGCATGATAGCTGAAGTAGAGGTTTGGACCTGGGGGACGCGCAGCTTGAATTTTGGATTTCAGTCAGTTGGGCTGGACCCAGTTGCGTGGCAACAATGAGATCAAGCTCATTGCTTGTTGCTCGATTGCTGAAGTAGGGGTTTGGACCTGGGGGACGCGCTGTAACGGATCCACCTATCACGCTGCCATTGCGACAACCCGTCTACCGACCGACAACTCGTCTACAGTTAGACGTACTGTTTGACGTACCGTTTGACATACCGTTCAACATACCGTTCGACGTACCGTTCGACGTCCGGCCTCCCGTTCAGCTGTCCGTCTGTCTGTCCGTCCGTCTGTCCGTATCCTACCGTCTGTCCGTCTGTACGCATCCGTACAGACCCGTACATAGTCTGCCTCTCATGTATATAAGGAGGCCACAGCGAGTAGATAGATTTCTCTTTCTTCATTCTCTCTTCCTCTTTCTCTTCTCACTCTTCTATCCTCTTCTTACCTTCCTATCCTTCCCCCTTCTTATCCTCTTACCTTTCCTCTCTCTACCTTCACTCTTTGACTACTCTTACTTCTATACTCGTCTACTCGCTCAACCTACCTTTGTGACCTCTACTTCTCTCTACCGCCACTCCGCTCGGCTTTGCTTCAGGTGATAGGTAAGTACTCACAGTTGCTGACTCTTCATCGCAGCACCCAGACCCCCACTAGTTTGGTCGATCGTGCGAAGACTGGAAGGCGTAGCCAACAGTCCTCCACACGCGCAGCTTGAATTTTGGACTCCAGTCAATTGAGCTGGATTCAATTGCTTTGGTGCCATCCATATAGTCAAGTAAATGCTCAATTCCTCACCATGACCCATGGTGTGGCTCAAGAAGGGCTGGGTGTTGGGTTGATCCTGAGAGAATTGTTGCATAGTCGAAACCTGATTCATATTGCCGAGGTATGGCTTGTAGGGCTCTCGTATTGAGCCGAATCCCTGAAATGATAACTCTAATTACCAAGCCCTCGATAAGATACAGCGCTGCCAGTAGTTGCATGACATGAGCATTGCTCACAGCAGATTGTTTCTCGTTAGAAAGCACGAGGATACTGTCAATCGTCATTTACAAAGGCGAAGGATGAAGCAGTTTTATGAGTTGCGCTTTGGTCGCCAATCATTTTCGACAATGCATCATCTTTCACTCTTACCATCATTCTCTTCTCAACACTCACAATCCTCGCGTGACGAAGAGCATATTGCACATTATCCTACAAATCGTCAGAGTGCTCAGCGCACGGCTGTTGATGGAGCGTCTGGTGAGTTGCAGCTCCTCAGCGCAGAGAAGTGTGAGCGTTGACTGACGTGCTGCCCATCAGAGCGGACACTTCTAGTTGTTGCGTCTCATCATCCACCAACGACCCCGACTCACATCCCCCATTCATAAGCGTACGCACTCTCATCATCCACCAACGACCCCGACTCATATACCTTCCCTCCCCCCAACAGCTCCCGCCTGATCTCTGACTCCCACTGCTCGAGCACACTCCCCACTTGGTCAGATCGCCCCAAACATCGAATCGACCTTGTAGCCGTCGGTCACCCCGGGGCCGTCTCCTTCAAATCAACAGTATGGCGCCCAAGAAGAAGCGATCGCAAGGATGGTCTGTTGGACAGCCCAGGCCGTCTGGTGCCCGGCGCAGCGCGAGGACGTCTAGTGATGAATCGACCAGTGCGGCACGGAGGAGGAAGACAACCTCGGGTTTATCTGGCGGGCAATCGTCCAACGCTCAACAGAGCAAGAGACTTTCGGGTCAAAAGGCCCGCCCTGCCCAACGCTTCTACCGTCACACCGAAAATCCATACTCTCACGATCATACCAAGATGATGTTGACAATTGTCTTCAGTCTGCCCATATCCGAAGGGCTTCATAGGATTCCGCAATTATGGAAGCAGTGGATGTTGGAAGATGGAGTGCCCAGGGCGCCAGCATTCGGTCTCATTTTGCCCAAGACTTTCGCCATCACCGACACCGCGGCCTGGGAGTCATTCTACGAACCATTTCATCACATGGCAAAATCATTGATCGTCTCCGCCTGTGACGCCTGCGAGTTTGATCTGTATGACGCATACTCGATTCTCCTCAAGTTCAGAGGTAGAAAGACTTACCGGGAGGGGAAGCCAGCTTCGTGGTCGAGGGAACTCTCTGTCGATTGGAAAAGCCCAACTGCGATCGCAGCAAAGGTGAGCCCTCGTGTTGTCGTATAAGAAGCCAAATGCTCATTTGCGTTTACCATCTCAGATCACGCTCCCCGTTGATGTATCCCGTCTGGTCATCAAAGCGTTATATGGAGATCGCGCCTTCAAGGACGAGAACGCAGCGACGATAGAGTCATACACAACGCAAGCAGATGAGAATCTACGCCCGACCGACATCTTCCACTCCCATATCTGTGACTTCTACTACATTCTCGCAAAGATGCACGTCGAGAACACTCTGGGAAAAAGAATCGAGAAGAGTCTGGGAGTCATCAAATCTGCCAAAGCGCAAGTGATCAAATACGTGAAGAGTGAGTGGGCTGAGTTTTGCTGAGCTGATCCCACCCCACCCTTGCAGCGCTTAAACGACTCGAGAAAGAAATACCTGGTAATGACGGCACGGGAGACATCGACACGATCTGCAAGACTTTTATCGAGTTCACGGACCAACTCCACAGATGGACGGAAGCCGAAGGATACGTCTATCCCGACCAGAAGGCATCGACAGAGCTTTTGGACGCTCAACATCAGCACGCCGAAGCCCAATGGCGACTGTCCTCGGCATATCAGGCCGCCCGCGTTGTCAATCCCCAAGCTGTCAGAGCTCTGCGCTTATTAAGAGACTCGTTTGAGTCGGGAGCCACTGTGGTGTACAGCGAAGACTTGTCGGACGAAGATCCAAGTGCTCTGCCTTCCTCGGCGGCAGACTTCGAAGAAGGGGAGGAGGAGAACGCCGACGACGACATTCCAGATGTGGACAGCTTCTTCCGTGGAACTGTTCGTCCTGCACTCAAACCACTGGGCATGGGCTACCTACACCACTTCTCCAAAAAGCAGCTTTTCCGCTTCTGTGGAATTGAACAAGACCGTTGGCCCGACCTCCCTGTCACCGATATGGCTCTACCGGAGGAGCAGTCACGTCTCCCTGCCCTCGACTCGCATGAGCACCAAGTCGCGGGAAGTACGAGGATCCTGCAGAGAGCATATTCGGGTGCTGGAAAGCCTACAACGTACAGCGGTCGAACGGTGTCAGGTTTTGACGGCATACGGCAACAGGATCGAATTCCTCGCAAAGACGCAGTGATAGTCGCAGATTCCACGGGTATGGGCAAGACACTCCAAGCGGTGCAAGTACTCCTTGGCATTACGCATCTCGCCGAAAAGTTCTGGGAAATGGACAAACTGCTGGTTGAGTTGTCGTCTCTCGACATGGCAGCTCAAGGAGTGGAGACTCAACGCGACAATATGGAATCTCGACTTGAGCGCTTCGCAAATATGATTCCTCCTCTCATGTGGAAGACTGCCGAGCAGTTTCCATCCAGTTCCACTCCCGAAGACATTGACAACGCCCTGCTCAATTGGCGCCCTACTCGCGAAACAACAACAACAACCCCTTCAGCCTACATCCTGCAACATTTCGGAACTTTTGCCTACACCGGGAGATTTGCTCCCCCTCGTCGCCCTCAAGCCATAATCGTGCCACCTGCGCTGCTAAACCAGATGGAGAGCGAGGTCATTCGTTACGCGTTTGATCACACGTGCTATACAATCCGGTCACCCGAGTCTGCTCGCAACATCATCAACCGGGTCACAGAGGTTATCGAGACATGGGAACGTTATGAGGAGATTGGTGAAGCGATGGATCATTCTCCGCCCTGCCCGACTCGCAGTATATTTCTCATCTCCTCAAACGTGTTGGGATCATTATGGACATCGCATACGAAAAGGAGATCGTCCGCAATACCTTCCATCTTCGATCTGCAATACTCTGGGATAATGATTGACGAGTGTCACGACGCGCGTTCGCCAAGCAAGTATCAAAAAGCCCTGCACCATTTCAGCCGTCAAGGCGCATTCCGCCTCGGTCAGAGCGCGACACCAGCGTACAACTCGCCCCTGGACGTTATGATCATGGGCAATGCCTTGAATCTGCTTGAATGCGAAAACATTGCGAATCCTGTCAAGGAAGGTGCTACCCCTCAACCTTTGTTCGATCGGGTACGAAGAGGGTTGAACCGCCAAGCGGATAAGGAACGTTCAAAGAGAGCATTGCAATCGATCTCGTGGTATAATGCGGTATCCTCGACCACTGGAGAGGTGAAGGAGCAAATCATCGAAGGCGCTTTTGGTAATCCGGCCATCGCAGAGGAATTGGGGATGCAGGGCGAGATGCTTGACGGCCTATTCGCAGTCACCAAAGACGCCTACGCTAGACTCTCACCCTATCTCATCCGTCGGTGTCACTCTACAGTGGGAAGGAATGGCGAACCGCTCATCAAGACTGCGCCGAGAACGGACAGTATCATTAGTGTATTCCGGACGCCGACAGAAATAGAAGACAGTCTGCAGTATCTGAACAACCAAAACTCCAGATTGGTTCTTGAAGAATGCCGCGAGGACCAGAGGTGAGTTTGTCTTTGACATGAGACAGACTGCTGATGAGCAGTGGTCGGCTTTCCTTCCATGGTCCCGCCTATCAGGCGGCTGTCCGAGTCAACGTGTCCGCCGCGTACCACCGATTCGGTCGCTTGCCTCTGCCCAGTGATGATCCGAATCGATGGCACAGTACCAAGATTCAAGCCGCTATCGACATTATCCGCTCACATATGCTTAAAGAGGTCGATTTTCCAGACGAGAAAAAGTCCAAGTTCGCAGTACACGGGCAGACCGTAGAGGATATGCCAATCATACATTATGTGAGTCATCAAAAACCTGTGATGAAAGCTGACACTATGCAGCTATTTGGACTCAACGGTCTAGGTCTCGCTCGCTACACTGGGGACGTCAAGCCGAAGCGCCGATTGCAATTGATCCAGGAGATAAACCGCGACGAAGATCACAGCTCGGACGATATTGGCGTGAATCTACCGCACTGGCCGAAGAAGACAAGAGTCGTGTACATTTCCCCAGTCGGATCAGAGGGACTCAACATGGCTGGTTGTAACGTAGTCATATTCCTGGTGCGTCCTGGATCTATAACGGGGGAAACTATTTTCGCTGACCTGAAATATTCTCTCACAGACTGTACCGTGGTCTCGGGCGCAAGCTGAGCAGCAGATTGGCCGACATGACCGACCACACTCTGATCCCAATCGACCACGCAAGGAAGTTCACGTCTACATTCTCTTTGCCCAGAACAGCGTCGATGCGGTACAGCTCGAAACAATCTTCGGCAAAGAAAGGCTCATCCGGCCGTTATACGATCCGAGAGCGCCTAATCTACATTCGCTGGTAGGAGTATCACCGTTCGACAGAAGGCGCGGGGTGAAAGAATTGCGTCCCAAAACGGCTCTCAATATTACAGAGGAGCAAGACTACGAGGTGCGGAAGCTTGGTCTGGAAGCGTTGTTTGCCAACTTTCGCCCGCCTCTGGTTAAACTTTCGACACTAATGCCTGTGCGGGAGTCGGAAGACCAGGATACTGTCGGTCGATATGTCTTAAGCGACGAACAGGATGGGGAAATCGTCTACGTACCAGAAGCGGATGGTGGTACAGGGCCAGCTCCTCCTCCTGGCTGGGAAGAGACCGACGGTCCACTTCGGATGTCAGTTGAAGACCGGATCAGGTATGCGCTACAAATGTTGCAGGAGCACGCGAATCAGGTGCAACCGCGAGAGGTTATCAGCACCTCCCAGCTTGCTCGTGCGGTCACTCAGTCAAAGGGAGATTCGTTAGAGGATTGGCGCAAGGCTTCGAGGTGAGCAGCCCATCTGGATCCAGACTTCGAAAGCTGACACATAACCAGGGGTGCACGCATGGCTATGAGAAAGGCGAACCTCGCCATTATCATCTCGCAACTACAGGCCATCTTCAATCAGTATCAAGGCGCATACCGCAAAAACAACACGCATAGATGGTATAAGCAGGTTTTGAACGAGTTGCGACCTGTGAGGAAGACTCATGAGCGTATGATAACGACCGACTCGATCGCACGGAGCTTCCGGTTGCCACGGAGTCAGGGCGATCTGCAAGAATGGTTCATCAAATCTCACCAACAGAGCGTCGCCTGCCTAGCTCCGGATTCCACTACCCCTTTCATCGACCCGAGCTTCGCATTGACCTTGGGTCGTCCAGAGGCCTTGCGAAGATACATCCATCTGGTCAAAGAGCAGCATAAGCCGCCACGGGAGGCTGCTCTAGAAGCATTTGAGGAAGAGGACGAGGATGATGAGGGATGTCAGGTGACATCCATCGCGGGTTCATCCAATATACAAATTGCTCAAGAAATCCCCTCCTTGAACTCCTCTCCAACGTTCCTTGATCAACCACCAGCACCTCCTCCACGAACTCCCTCAGACCACGACGAGGATGGTCACCGGGGGGAGGTAACAGGTTCATCCAATTTACACATGGATACCTCTCCAACATTCCTTAGTCGACCACCAGCGCCTCCTTCACCAACTCCCTCGCCCATCATCACCACCCGACTACCTCGAACCGTCATAAGCATATCACCCGAGCCCGTGCGCCCAAAGCCAGTACGCAAGATTGCTCGCGGTGGACCGCAAAGGCCTCGACCATCTAGCACCGCATCAACGTCAAAACCAGCGCCGCGACCAGCCTCACGACCATCTGCGCAGCTTCCCCGTCCATCCACATCCAAGCGCAAAGCCCCTTCCTCGTCCAGCAGTGGTAGTCTCGTCCACCGACCAGCGACCGTCACCAGAAAGAAGCGGGTCTTTGGAAGGTTCGGAAGGTCATTGTCGCCAGCCGCGAAAGCAACGCAAGAAGACTTATCGTGGCGACAAGCCATCGAACAGTTCTCCGATGACGAGGACAGAGGCAAGCAGAAGCAACAGGCGAAAGCTCGATTCAAGCCGCGCGACGACAAGGCTACAGCCTCATTCCACAAGACCACTGCAAAGAATCCAGGACCGAGTACCACAGTCGCACACGATGACGAGCAGTGGGTGAGTGATACTTCGGACAATATCATGGTTATAGACAAGGATGAGTTCGAGGCAAGGGTGCGTTCTTAAGTAGATCTGTCGTGGTATCACCTGGTAGTCTTTCAGAAAAGCGGAAACAAGCCACGTGCTCGAGGACGAAGTCATGCACTAATGCTGGGCTCCTACGTTGAGCAGGATATGATATCTATCGACAATGAGATTGGGATTCTGTATGTAATCTACTTATCTTTGGCTCAGTCGGTATGCATTCATGATCATGTGTGATCTTTCGAGGTTGTCACCATAACGATCAAGTCAATTCACTCCAAATCTCTCCTGAGCCTTATCTCGCGCCTGCTGTCTCGCGACAGCTGCGTGTCATCGCTTTTGTCCAGATTTCAACCGCTCCTGCAATCAGCATGCTACCTACACTCCATCACCTTGCAAGGGAATACATGAGCTCGTCATCGCGGAGACAGCAGCTATATATGTGTATGAAGGTTTTTGAGTGAGTGTATTCTCTGTGGAGATTGCATACGAGGACTCGCGGCACGATCAGTATGCTTTTGACTTACAGCTTGGGCGGCAAATACGACCACGTCATTTGCTCTTCGAGCAATCACAGACCATCTCCATCTTCCGCCCACCTATCCCTCGCTGCCTAAGCACACGACTAGGATCTCAGCCGAAGCACAAGGTTCATTACCTCGCATGTACGAATATACTCTGCGGCCTCGGCTACATCATTTGACCCATTTCAATCCGGTTCAAAGCGGTTCAAAGCGAAGAGGAACATAGCTCTAAAGCGCTATAAAGTCCGTCAGTGATGAAGAGGAGCGGAGTGTGATACAGCGGCAAGCGCTGTTCACCCAAGAAGCGGGTCCGGTAAGCGTCTTGTTTGCGCGCAGGCGGAGACCCGCTAATTCTGCACATAGCGCACGGGACAGTTTCTGGTGGAGAGTGACTCGCGCCTGTGAAGAGTATGTTGAACTAAACATGCGTAGTGCACAGCAGGTCAGTTCAGGCATTCGATCGCTTTGTGGTTTCCGCATTCCTCCCGTTTCCCCCATCCTCGGACCACCGTCGCTGGCCGTCCAATCCACTGATCGACGGCCACGGCTGATTCCTGGGTAAGGGTCGAACTGTCTCACAACCGAAGTAGAGCGACCGACGAGGTACGAGAATGAGCACTGTATGATAGAACTTGACTTGGAGGCAGAGAGAAAGTCTGTGTTAATGAAGTGACGGGACGATGAGCAACACGCTGCGGGCAACAATATGGATGACTGCGCCTGTGAGTCGGTTTGTATGAGAATCTGTAATCTGGTGTTGACAATCAAGCCATTGTACAGATTGTTTAGCCCATAATACACGCGAGCGCGTGGATGTTGGGGCGCACATTCTTAGCATCCAGCAACGTCTGTCTCCTTCCACGCTGTTCAGCCGACCGAAGCCGGCAAAGAAGCGTAGAACAAGCAGATAATGCGTCTAGTGTCAGACATCTCGACTCTGATGAATGCGGCAGCACGAGTGCATCACCTTTTTCCATAACTTTGGGAACGATGTCTGTTGGTTCTTATAGAAGATAAGGATCTTGTTCGGGAATGTTTCCACTTCTGAACGGCAGATCCTGATAAGAACACAGTTGTCGTGACTTTCATCAGAATGTTCGTTATGCTGCTTGCAATGTCTCTCCGGCTCTCGATCATCGCGATGCATGCTCGTGACAATCATTGTAACGTCAAGTTGGCGCCCACAAGCGTTGTGATGCTGACAGGGCGTGCTGCATACCACTTTTTAATTATGTATCGTGGATGCGTCAAGACTATCACATGCTGCTTTCCCTTCCCCGGCTTCTCCGGTCGATGTATGATGGACGCAAAGTTGAAGAACATGGGAGCAGTATGGCCTCGTAGACGAAAGTGAGCGAATCGTACGGACAAGGGTAGGAAGCTTAGCATGCCAGCTGGCTCATGCAAAGCCGGTCATCGCCACTACGCACGCAGGACTTGGTAACAGGGGGTCGCTGCTCGAGGCTGACTCCACGCACGACACCAGGCAGGCTGGCAGAGAAAAGAGCGCAGAAAATCTTCCGGCAAAAGCAGCTTGCCCACTGGCCCAACAGCCACTTGCTGTTATCGGTAGCGTCCTCTGGTGCAATTCGAGGAGTGCCGTTGCATGAGGGTAGAACGTTCCATACTGCGGTGATATGTATCTTCGAACACAGCAACGGATCAAAAAAATATTTGGTTCTTGCGAACCACCTCTCTCGCTCGAGTTTGTCATCCTGTAGATTGGATGTTAGGTGTTGCCCCTCAGAAGTTAGGGCGGAACTATTCACCTTATGCAGGCTTTAGATTTGTTAGCTGAATGAATAATGTAATATCAAATGGCAACTCACGGCAATGCTAATCTTCTCTGTATTGTTCCAATTTTATCTTATGGCACGGGACGAACCCGGCCAACAATGAGCGAGAAAAGGGGAGCGGAGGACATCCAAGTTAGTGAGAAGGGGGAAGAAGAAATGCCGATGTTGTGGCGTGTTTCGACGAAAGGAACGCTACAAGCGGAGGCTGCCGCCTCCGCGCTGAAAGCGCGCGACCTCCTTTGGTCCCTGAAGTGGAGGTTAGAACGCTAGGGGCAACAGAAGGGTGAATCTGTTGAATAAAGCTGGAGAGCGGAAGGGGAGGGAGGGATCTGCCGTCACCTGTTTGCTTCTGATTTCAATTCTTTTAATTTCACATGAGTACACGTAATCTGTGCTCGGGAACGACGGGGAGCGCCAAAATCTCTCGGACGATTTGAATCGGAGACTTCGGACTGATGCGAACTGAATGAAGGGCGGAGGTAGAGGGTTTAAGGGCGAGCAGAGAGGATGCCACGGCCAATCGCCATATTCGGCAATTTCGCCACGTTCGTTCTGCTGCGCACTTTCTTATGTAATGCACCTCCTCTGTATGCGATTCATGGTGAATGCCATGCATGCAGCGCGATGAAGAGCATAGAACCTCATTCCGCTCTTTGCTTCATACATTCATGCCGGAAAATGTGATGCCTAGCTAGTAGTGCTTTCTTCTAGGCGCAAGGGGTTGATCTCTCAGTGCATTATAGACCAATGCCTGTCACGGGAGAGCAATAGCTTTCGCGGCGTGATTACCTGTGTCGAGCTGCCCTTCGTTGGTCGGGCACGGGGCCGAGCTAGCCAAGGTGACCTCAAGCTCATGTTGCCCAGGCGGGTGAGCTTTGAGGATCTCATGATCCTACGTTTGGGCTGCGCGCGGTCATGGTCTTGCTGTCTGTCTGTCTACAGGCATCTTATCGGTGGCAGACCATTGTCGCCACGTGCCGGTCATTGGCCATCGGCCAATGCGTCGTCACTACCTCCACCTCGCTTGCTCCCGGCAAATCACTCGTGATTATCCATCTCGGTTCTCACTCTGACTTGCTGACACAGCGGGTAAGACCATGAGAACGACCATATTGCCTTTTAGATCACTGTCAGCTCAAATACTTGCACGACCACAGACCGTCTTTGCTTGTGCTCCACGCATTGTTGCAGCGAGCTCAGAACCCGCGAGAACCATCAGCAAGTCCTTTTCAACCACAAATTACCGTTCCGAACCTGCGAGTGCTCCAGCCAAGATGAAAGCCATATTGATCAAAGATAAGACTGGTCCCGCGGATAACCTGTATATGGGCGAAGAGGATACGCCCGAGCCTGCCAAGGGGGAGGTGCAGGTCAAGGTGGGACACCTCTGAATCGTCCTTGCAGCATGACTGACGCTGACGGCTACTGATGCTTTGCAGGTCAAGGTGATTTCGGCCTAGCAGAAACGATAAAGTGCCGCGCTGACCGAACACACCGAGATAGGCATTTGGTTTGAACAGAATGGACATACTCCAGAGAGATGGCAAATACCCTCTTCCGCCCAAAGCTTCGAGGACCATTCTTGGTGTCGAGTTCTCGGGCGTAGTCACGAAACTGGGTGAAGGTGCAAGCCAGTGGAAAGAGGGCGACGAGGTGTTTGGTTTGGCTTACGGCGTGAGTGCTGTCAGACTGGCTCTACCCCGAATACAGCAGATACCGCTTCCTGTCCGACTAGAGAGCGAAGTGCTAAGTGCAGTATGGATAGGGCGCGTACGCCGAGTACATCGCAGTATCCGAAATCATGCTCCTCGCCAAACCAGACCATATCAGCTGGGTCGAAGCTGCCGGTATACCTGAGGTGTGGATGACCGGCGAGTGTCTCTTTTATCGTTTGGCTAATCTCGCTGAAATCGAACACAGCGACTCAGGCGTTGACTGTCGAGGCGAACCTCCAGAAGGGCCAGAACGTCCTCATCCATGCGGTCAGCAAGCTTGCTAATTTTGCCACGATCAACCGCTGACGACTCGTGCAGGGTGCTTCAGGTGTAGGCGTTGCTGCGATTCAGATTGCTCGTGAGCTATCCACTACGAGCAGGAACTTCAGGCACTGACAAGAGCATCAGTCCATGTCATCGGCGCTGGAAAGGTGTTCACGACATGCGGTACAGACGACAAGGTTGCATTCCTGAACGACCTAGGGCATGCGCCAGACCGATTACACGTGTTCAACTACAAAACGCAAAGTGGGTATCGCTTCTTCTAGTACAGCTCGAAGCTGCCGTCGTCCACATTTGGTGCTCTCCACGGCGACAAAGCTGATTATTGCTCGCAACAGACTTCGAGGAGGAGATCAAGAAACACGCAGATGGCGTCGACTTGGTTGTCGACTTCATCGGAAAGCAGTACTACAACCAGAACATATCGCTGCTGCGACGAGACGGCACCATGATCTACCTCGCTTTCATGTCCGGCGCGTCGTTCCCGGAAGGCGCAAGCCTTGCTCCTCTCCTAGGCAAGAGGTTGACCTTGCGAGGTACTACGTTGAGGAGCAGGAGCGAGGAATATCAGCATGACTTGCTGCGAAAATTCGAGCAGGGTTCTCTGCCAAAGATTCTGGATGGAACACTTCATGTCAAGATTCACGAGGTGAGTCGGCCCGCGCGATCTCACAAATACGGAGTTGGGGGAGCAGAACTAGTGCTGATGTGCTATGGTGCAGGTGTACCCCTGGGCGGACGTCGTCCGCGCGCACAAAGACATGGAGGCGAACAAGAACAGTGGCAAGGTGAGCTATGTCGAGTTGCGAGATGCTATCAGGCCATGCTGATGAATTTGCAGCTCGTTTTGGAGATTACCGAGTGATCATGCTATAGTGGCGAAGAAGGAACTGTTCACGCTGCATTTGACAGACGCACCGAGCAGATGATAGTGTGTTTACCTGCGCAGCGCATGCATACTTTGCAGGAGAGTCATGCAGCTGTTTCTTATGCATACCATCTGTATTTAGCATCGATGACTATGGTGACTACAGCGACGGGGAAAGTCGGCGTTAGTGAGACGGAGATGCGCTACACTCCGCACCCAGCGAGCAGGCTGCTTTGACTTTTCTGTCTTTCGCCTGGTCGAGTTCAACCTGCATTGTATTGATATCAACTGCCATCACCGCGCCATGTCCACACCAGCACGCACCACCATGCTCGCCAATGCTCGAGCCAGCGCGTCTCGCATCTCTCGTCCGCAATTAACACGAGGGTATGCCGCACCACCCACAAATCCCAACGCAGTCGTACACTCAGACTCGCGTTCCGACATCTTACGATCTGTCCTCTACCCTCCCAACTCGTTCGCGCCCACGTCCTCTTCACCTGTCGGCGCGCACCACAAAGACTATGCAGAACGACTAAAGGCCGTGCTGCCATCTACCGAAGCACACGAGACGATCGAGCGGGCATACCAGCTCTTCCGGAGGAATCAGCGCGAGTCAAGGAAGAAAGTACTGGCGGCAAAGTTCGACTCGATGGTAGCGGCGTGCAATGAGCTGGAGGCTATCACCAATCCTTCAAACGGGGGAGAATTCAGTGCGGAAGAAAAAGGAGGACAGTACCATCGTACCGTCTACGAATGGGCAACGGCAAACGTGGCTCAAGCTGAACGCAGAGGAGAACAGCCCAAGGGCAAGAAAACGGTTGAGCAGAGATGGCTAGAGACTCGTATAGAGGGGTTGGTCCCGAGAGAGATGTGGGTCCCGACGGAGACTAGAGGCAAAGGATGGGACTACACATGGACCAGACCTGGTGTGTAGGTCCGGTAGACGACATGTTACTGTATACATGATGCTGTGTCCTATGGTGGGCAGAACTGATTACTGCTATCGACGACTATAACTCGTGTCGATACTGACGCATGAACGATGACGGTCGTCATGCGACCGAAAGCTCGATTTACGGTACAATGAACTGTGACTACGTATCCTACTACTCTTCTGCGATCTTCCTATGATACAATGGCTTGCCCTCTCTGTCCGCTAGGCCGCCTTCGCTCGCTCGCCCTCCCTCCCTTTCTATCTCTGCTCCCGCACATTGACCGTCATCAGCTTACACCTCCTTGATACTCCAAACAGCCCCGGCCTTGACTTGGGCGACAGCAGGACCCTCATTCTCGAGGATACTCTTCAAGTAGACGATATCGGCTTTCGCTTGCCTGAGCTGGTCTGAGCCTAAGCGAGGGAGGGTTGCTTGCTGCGAGCGACAATGGGTGTATGTCAATGAGTGTGCGTTCCGCAAGTCCGGGAGAGCCTGAGAGGCGTCGTAGGCTTCCCATCGCAGACTCACCAGTCGTCCCAATCGCTCGGTCATCACAGCTCGATACTCGTCGGGACTCGCGACATAGTGCTCGTACACCCTTGACAAGATGAACGGCTTGCTTGTGAGACTGCGAGCGGGGCAGGAAGAGTGACCATGACATGTCGTTGTTTATAATTGTAGGAGTCGGGAGGCCATAAAGTAGGGAAGCAGAGGAGTGGATCGTTGCATATTAGCTTGCTGACGAGATCGCCTTTAGCGGCAACAGCAAAGAAAGTTCTGACTTACGGCGCAGCGTTGCCGTCGTTGAAAGGGAGGGTGTAGTGCAGGTTCCCACTGTCACACAAATGCATTTTCAGCTGACAAGATGCTATGCATATCTTTGGTCTGGATACATTGACTGACCTCAAAATATGAACAGGCATTTCGTCCAGTCCATGATCCGCGTTGCCCTCCAGTTCAGAGTCGGAAGGCTTTGGGAGTGCGATCTCGTTGTCGCTAGGGTCTGCTGAGGGCTGGCGGTGCTTGTTCTCGTGCTCCGTGACTGGCTTCGTAGACGTGCATTGATCAAGTTCAGCGGACGGAACAACGACGGGTGAGGTGGATGAGGTAGTAGCATCGGTAAGTTTCTGGTCGGCCAGCTCGGCCTCGTGGGGAACGAGGGACATGCCGAAATGATGTTTAAGCTCTGGTGTACTATTAGTAGTGCTGGTTCCTGTGACTGAACTATCGGGGTCGAGTACGACTCTTCGTCTGGATTAGATTGGGCGCTTCGGAATATGTCGAGTGGTCATCAAAAGAGAAGAGCTGCGAATGTTCCTTCTTGCATTGTTCACATTGATATAACTGTGATTTGCTTCTCCATGCACACAGTGTCTGTGTGTCAACAGCTGATCGGTCAAAGGAGGTCTGAGCGCACTGATGGGTTTCAATGATGGCCTTGTGGCACAGTGGCAGCGCACAGAGTGTATGAGAAGCTCATGGTCGCAAGTAAGAGTCGTGCTCGACGACATTCTTTACGCCTGGAGCGTAGCAACTCAGTGTCACATCGACGATGCTCAGCAACGCTAGGAAGAGCGTAATGCATTCTTTGAATGAGCTGAACCCATCATCCGCCGCAGTACGCTAGAGAACAACACAGTCCGTCCGGATTTTCCACATCGGGTTTCAACCTTCCATGGCTGACCATACCCGTCTACACTAAGAGGAGCTGATTGCCATTGCCCCTGTACCATCCCAGTCGCGGTGCATCGTTCAGCTTGAGAGATACATAGGGACAACCTCCCAGTTTAGGATTGGCTCATAGGGTGCCACCGCCCAGCTCGCTTACGTAAAAGTTGTAGTTTACACCATCAATGAAATGTCCGGTAATATCCTTCCGGTTCAGTTCTTGCTGTTTGACACCATGTTCATGCTGAAGAGGTCCACTGTTGCCCATCGTCGCTAGCCTCACACATGCCCGCACAAGCAACCGCTGGGCCCAGCAGCGTCGTCCCTGCCTCGCTGTCGCATTTTGTTATATTCAACCCTTCGATCCGACCCCAGCTACCGCCCCAGGAAGACAGGGACGAACAGGATGATCTCCGTGAGGCGGCGCAGATACTCTTCTACACCTCTCGCGAGGCTGGAGGAGTGAGTAGGGACAAAATGCTGCGGCAGGTCGGATTGGCGAAGGGTCTCATGGGCTTTGCAGAGTAGGTCGACCGCAAGCTATGCAGTTGCTAATGGATCAGTATGCTGGCGAAAGACAACGCGAGATACTGGTCGATACACGCGCATCGCTCGCGCTTGATCATCTATGCGCCTGAGCCGGACTTCTACATGTACATAGTGAGCTACTGAGAATGTTTCGGGCTGACGGTAGAGCATCAACCTTTCTCACACGACCTCTGAAGGGAAGCGGGGCGATCCAGCCGTCTCCGCGCAGGGCTTGTCGGATCAGGTCTTGGTTGATGCGCTGGCAAGAGGCTATGAGGACTTTAGAGTGGGTTGATCTATCTGACGATAGCTGACATGTAGCTTCTTCACGGTCCACTAGCAAGCCATCTGCCTCCGACCTCGTCGTTGTCGTCCCTTCTGGACAAGTACTTTACGCGATTCGCTCTGAACCTGGAATCCACCCATCTGACCCAATCACCACCCTTGTCAACGTGCATGGGAGGGTTCCCAGAGTCGGAACACGATATCAGTGCAGCTGTCAACGCGTTGAAGGTGGATGTAGACGATGTCGCTTTCATCATCGTGGTAGGAAAGAACGGACCGCTACACGTCGATACAACAATATCAGACCAGCCTTTGATACGCTACCTCGTACACCTAGTACAAAGCTCATTGCCTCCTCCGAGCCTGGTGGAACCGGAAGTCACCCCCCGTGATCCGCGGTCGACACTGGGTATGGGTCTGAACTTCGGCTTGGGAAGACGGAAAGAAAAGGACGAGTCGAGGAAATCTAGCTGGGCGACGTTGGGTGGATGGGTGCCTGACATAAGGCGGAGTTCGACGCCGACTGCCGCGCAGGCTAGGAGCGCAAGCGTAGCAGGGCAGGACTCTCCTAGCTCAGCGGGAGAAATGGGAAAGGATAGCACAAAGTGGACATTTGGTCTTGGCGGGCTTGGAGAAGCGGTAGGAAGCGTAGGCACGGTGTTAGGGCTGGGCGGAGCAGTCAAGGAACCGGCAAGCGGTGTCGCGCCTAAAGAGGACGCTCTGCCGACTTCAACAGGCCCTGCTCCCCTTGGACTGGAGGAGGATGTGAAGAGTGACCACCACGTGGAGCAAACAGCGATATCTCTGCCAGAGCTAGAAGATGCCGTAGAGCCCGATACCGACCTCGGTTGGGACAGCAGGATTGTTTGGGTGAAGGAGGCAGATAGCGGAAGACATGTTTCGCATCGGCTGCAGTGTATCATCGTGAGTACCAGGCTGCGATAATGAGCTGAACATTGCCGCGTAGCGAGATACGATCCTTCTTGCTGTACTTGAGCCGACTGACTCGGTCAAGCACGAAGAGCCGTCTCCAGGACCAATTTTGGCGTTCTTCAGTAAACTTGCTTCATTCGGAGCGACTTTCACGAGAGTGCAATCTACACCACTGAACCCTTACGTCTACGCTGCCAATGACGATGTTGTCGAAAAGGCTGGGGAGGTAGACACTGCATCAGAGCAGAACCTTCTGGAATTACGAGACAAGATGGCGCAGTATGTGTGATGGTGCCGTCCTCCCTGTTGCCATAGGCTGACCACTTGACTACAGGAACTCTGCTATATCAGAGGTGTACGCTCGTACGGCCGCGTCACGCTATATCGTCGCTAAACGATCAGCAGAACAAGCGCTGTACTTGTTGGTCGAGCGCAAAGACGCGAGTTTGACGGATGCTGAGCGTGAGTACTTGCTAAATGGCGCGAGGACCACCTTGCTGATTCGAGGAGTAGAGGCTGTGAGAGGCTTTTCCAGAGCCCACCCAGAGTTCGCGTAGCATCATGCACCATAGCTTCCTTGCACTCGATGCATGATACATATAGCCTACAACTCTCATGTCGAGCATGAGTCCTCATGACAAGTCTCAGTCTCACTTGTTGTGCCAAAGCAGTGTTTTAAGACTCGTCCATGCCTCCGAGTCGTGATACAGATACCCTACAAGTCGATCAGCCGAGGTTCTATCAGAGACATACGCTCGACTCACTCATACTGTTACTCATTCCAGGCTGTAATCTCTCTCCACGATGTCTGAACATGTACATGACGCCCGCCCAACTGAGCGCTGATACGATAGCGAAAGGCAGCTGAGCCGGAGGGATAGGTTTCGGATTAGCCTGCGGGGACGTGAGGTGTGGTAGTGGGTGGGAGAGGGGTTGTATGGGTGTTCGAGGCGGGGCGGAATTTGAGTAGAGCCGAGGTAGGAAGGAGAGGATGACTCGGGACATAACGTAAAGCACGATCTGCTCGTTGATCTGCGTGTGCGTCAGACGACCTTCATCCATCATCCAACGATCAAGCTGGAAAGCGACTTACAGGTGTCCGCTCGCCAAACACCCACCACCCTCCGAGACCACCAGCGACGAACGTATCCAAGTCGCGTTCCTTGCCCCCGTTCAAACGCTTTTGCAGGAGCAACAGGACTTTGTAGATAGTGACGAATTTGCCCAGATTGACCGCATGAGTCCGCGTCGCGGTGAAAATGCTTTTGATCTTGGCTGGCCACCTGTATCATCTTCACGCGTCAGCTCCTAGGACCGTTGGCGAGGTGTTAACTTACGGTTTGTGTGAGAAGAGCATTGTCATAACTAGCGCGTGGGGAAAGCCTGTACTAGCAATCAGCGGCGGCATCGCGTCGTGACTTCGCAGCGGACTTACGGATCTTCACACCGTACACGAGACCATTGCGAAGGCCTTTCACGATCGCAAGGAGATCGTGATTCGCCGGACTGCGATATATGAGCTTTTGTCGCCTATACAGCTAGTCGACGACCTACTCTAAGAGGAATCGCTGTACGGCCGACATATTGAAGCGGCCTATTGGACTCGTGGATGCTTAATGATTCTTCTTCCCGTCGCAAACCTGTAGAGCCTCGAGCGTCTGCCGATAACCTCTGCGCTAATATGTTAACAAAGTACGAGCAATATGGAGAGTAAGAGACGGTGATTGAAGCATCGCTATCCTTCATTCAGTAGATTGCTGTTTTTCTAGTGCGCCGGTAATCCAATCTCCCATTGCCGGTCACCGCTCATTGCTCATTTGTCCACAACAACCTCAAAGCATGCTATGGTCGCTGTCATCACCAGCTTGCAAGACAGCACCCCAGCTCAGCCGGGCGGGCAGCAATCCAGGCTTAGCCGTTGCTGTACTGTGTAGCCCCCCGATGTGAGAGACGCGCCCGTCGTCGTCGGCGTCGTGGTGAAAGAGGTGATCAGTGTTTCAGGCACGGCGAGCAAGAATTTTGATGCAGCTATTTGTTGTTGCAAAGACGACAACCAAGCATGACATTACATCCTTGCTCCCTATCACAGCTCCTCCAGAATCAAACCTTTGCAAATGTCCGACATCAAAGCGGTACGCAAATATGCAGCCCAGCACGATCTTTTCAACCGGCTACATTCGATAGCAGCGGATGAGCGCTTCGTACGGACCGTAGCTGGGGACTGGTACGAGAATCGATTCGAGGTTGTTGGTGAGCATATTGAGTCAGTTTCTTCACTATGGCACAGCAAGCTCATAAGAACAGCCAACCAGCGATGCGGTAATTGGTATTGCGACCCATCGGTGTGTCTGTCACTGCTGCATAGCTTTGAAGAATGCTAAGACCCAACAGACCAGTTCGAAGACTTACGCGTACTTCAAGTCCACGGACGGGCACATGTCGGTGAGCATGCTGGAGCCCAAGTAGTGATATTTCCTGAAGCAAAGCTAGCACTGGGACTTCAATCTACGTCGATCAAATTTGGCCCTGGCTAGCTATGCCGAGCAGCGCGGCGGGTGAGCTGCTCCTCTAATCTCTTAGGCGCATGTCAGCTCAACACCAAGCTCAGGTTGATTCTCGTCGATTCAACACGGCGGGGGAAACGTATGCCTGACGGGCTATCAAAGACAGTACCGATATGGTGAGTCGCTCGTGTGAGATTGACAGCTCACACTCAGGTGCGCCGTGATCAATCTGGCCATCGCGATGCGCTACTCCCCTTCGGAAGAGTGGGACACGACATTATACCTGTCCCCACAAATCGTGCCAGCGACAGAAAGATCGCAGATCGAGTCTCGGCTCAAATCATGGGCCGAGGCACTTGAGGTATGTCATGATTACATGATACAAGCTGATGACAGGGATCTAATTTACCACTTCCCGAATTGCGCAAACCCCTTCGCCCATTCTTCATCCATCCGTCAAGTAGTGTCGCACCCCACATCCGTCCAAATCCGAACTTCACGCCAATCATATGCCTGTCGGCTTCGAGATGGGTCAATAATACAGCGGATGAGCTGCCCTCTGTCACTCGATTAGGTCCAGGTCGAACGGTCGGGTTCGAGTACGTCCCTGGAGGAGGAGACGATGACGAGCTCTGGGCACGGGTGGGTCATATTATAGAGTCCAGAGCTGAGATGGTCACAGGGCTTGACACCTGCAATATTCCATGCCAGCAAATCGGCGTTACTGTCGACAGAGCGGGATGACCTCCCAGATTTAGTTGACCAACTCGTCCAAGCTCCTTCCGGACCGTCTCAGAAGCCCACCTCCGGCTCATTTATCGTGGGCGTGCCGTCGTCATCATCTCGGCTTGCACTGGACATTGGTGAGCCAACCACTTCGAACACACCATGGAATCATACATCGCAAGATTCACTGTACATCGAAGTGGTGGAAGTGGACAAATATCCCAAGAAGACACCTTTCCTCCGTCAATCCCCATCCGGCCCCATCTTAGCGGTACCGTCAGCGAAATCGGACGGTAAAGCGTACACGACAGCTCTCGAACAGCTGGTGCAGTTCGTCACCTCCAAGCCGGACAACCCGATCATTATACGACCTGGCAACCCTAGCGATCTGAGAGCGAGCCTCGCGACCGAGGAGAACCCCGCGCCCCCCTTTATATCAATGGCCAGCTCTAGCCCATCTCCGGTCGATTCGCGTAGGCTCATCATCCCTCTCACCCTCGTCCTTCTTTGCTCGTTGCCAGAGATGACGGGGTGGCCCAGACATGACGATGTCATGAACAAGGACACAATCGCGAATGTGTTGCACTCTCTTGTGGCACTGTGGCCAGACGGCAATCCACCTCGAGCTGCGCTGAAACGTGTCAACGAGTTTCTCATGAGTGACGGGCGCCGCAGGTGACGCGCAAAGGCCATCCAGTACTCAGATGCGGCCTGATGCATGCATTGCACTTGAACATAGTGTATGACAATGCTCGTCCAGCCCATAGTGTCAGCCCATAGTGTCAGCTCATATCTTCATCAGCATCGACTCGCGTCATATCAAAAACTCCTCCGCCGATATCAGCCCGCGCCACCTTTCGTGAGGCTTAGCCACCACAGTGCCTGTGACATATCGCTGCTGAGCCGTGATGGTGACTGAAGGAGTGCAGAGTGTGATTGGAAGTCTCGAAATAGTCAATGCCAAGATTGAGCTCTACGACAAGTCGTGAAGCGAGCAACTTCGAACTCTGCTGCATATAACAGATACAACATGCAGCATACAGCGCACCGGTTATGGTAATAAGGATTAGTTAGGTTCAGCCTTGAGAAGGGACCTGGGTACTCACCTAAACCGAAAGCTTATCTGGAATCTGGACTGCACCCTGACTTTCAGCCATTTCCAGCCACATCTAATCGTGGGCGACATGTTCGTGCATGTCCACAACGGCGTTGCACGTTTAGTGCGTTATCCGTAGTAGCTTCTTGCGGGTGACATGTAGTTGCCTGTTCCTGTATTTCTGATGTCCAGCTGCATGCGAGGGCGTCCTGGCGCAACCGAATCAATGTGGGGATCGCAGAGGAAAGGCTCTTCAAAGTAGCTTTCAGGCGGTGGTATGACAAGGCCCTAGACTCACTGCTCAATGCTCAAGACGCCTCCTTTTGGTGGTGGCGCCGCATAACGTGTCGAGCGGAATCTTCAACTTTTCATTATAGATGCCGACGAGAGATGCAGCTCTGACCATCATCATCCCGACTGTCCACTTCTCACTTGCCGCGTTGTCGACATAAAGAACTGTCAGTAAACGCAAGTGAAAGTGCGATACTGGACACTGGACGACGTGACGATACACGCAGCTTCACTCGAACCACGCTCGATACCCGTCAGCACAGCAGCGCGAGTACAATCCGCGACGAGACGCGACGACAGCGAGATGGCCCGACTGCTCCTCTACATCATGGTACTATTCGCGGCGATGATGACGCTGGCTCAAGCACAGCCCGCTTTCGCATACGGTTTCTTCGGCGGGCAGGACGATGAATCAGGGAGTAGACAGAGTCTGGAGGCGAAAAGGGAGATGGAGAGATTATCGAATGGGCAAAGGATGTCGAGGGGGTTACCGCCCAAAGCACCGAAAAGGCATTGGGACCAGACTCGTGAGTTGGGACGTCTTCATTTGCACAAGGTAGAGAGCGGCTTAGTTGACGTTGGTCATGTAGTCGAAGCACGAGCGGAACCGTCGGCCGTCAAGCGGGATTTATCAGGATTATGAGTTGAGGTGGACAATAACATGTTTTATTCATTGTCCACTACTATTTAGACAGATAGATGGAAGAAGTGTACGTTGAAAGTCTCGAAATGGACGAGTAGAAACAAGCTGACATCCTCCTAGTCGCTCAAGCAGACGGCGTATCTTCTCAAGTACACAAGCCGACAACAAGACATGGCCTGGCGTTCGTCGAGGAACTCTGCGAGTCAATCGGCTGTAGCATATCGCCTCATAGACATAAATCTGCATAGATGAAGAGTGTTGGACTTTGTGCAGATGTCAAAGTAAACGTCGTACTAACGTGATTCCTATTGACGGGGCATATTCCATGAAAATACTTCAGCTCTTACGATACGATAATATTAGGGTTATGGTCATGGTTATATAGGCGGTAGTCACCCTGTTGACACCTGGTGTCAGAGGCACGATCCGCGGCTGCATCAAGGTACATGAGTACAAGTGTCTTGCGAGTAAGGCGGGCAATGTCTCCTTCCAATGAGATGTGCTGAGAGGTATGGCATGGCGTTCGGTCCGGAACCGAATACCGTACCTGCGGTCGCACATGTTTGTAGTGCCACAACCTTGTTTCTGATTGCTGTCAGTGACAGCACCCGTCTCCACTGACATGTGGGAGGTGCTGCGCTCGCCTGAGATGGGAGCTTGCATATTGCTACATATACTAGAAAGCGAAGCACCGCGCATGTCGTTCCTCCCTCCCACAAAACTGAGCCAGCTCCTCTCAAAATCTTCCTATCGCTGGCATCGCAACGCACCAAAACAACTGCAATGCCCCGAATCGCATTTTACCTCTTCGCGCTCATGACCATCTTCGCCATCCTCTCCAGGGCTGCTGACACTGGCTCAGAAGTGACCGCCACCCGAGTAAGCAGGTTCGACAGGCTCACCAACGCCGAGAGGATGAAGCGTGGTCTACCACTAAATCCCCCTAGACGACTCCATGATCCCCGTAAGTCCCTCTTCGACTCTCCTTGTATCGTCGCTAACGGAGCGACTGTCCACCTTACAATCCGACAGTGGCGAAGCGAGTGCCCGTCCCGTCAGGTGCATAGGTGGATGGAGATCTCGCTCATCAGGTGTTCAAATGTTATCTCTCTCTCTCTCTTCCTGGCTGGTCTTTTGGGATCACTCAGTATTCGAGATGTATATTTGTTTGGCATATCAGCTTGCGATGAGGATACATCGGAGCTCTACAACCGCATATACTATCTCTCTTCATTCGCAATAGCGTATATCGCAGCAGGACCTTTAGCGTTATAATCCACCTTGGTAACGCAGTGTCTCCCAGACATGTCCGTGAAGGCCACCTAAATCATCAACATCAGCATCAACATCAAACGCTCGATACACTTGCTTCGCATGAGACACCGAACTTACCTTTGCGACCATTGACCCGCCCAAGAAAGGCGCCAAGTCCCCTGTGGAATTCTTGAAATTAGAAAAATATTCTGGAATATTGAGCAGTCGTGCTTTTGCCGGCTGACAATCAGAAGGTAGATCTGAGGACGACAGGAGGAATGGCGAGAGGTAAGTGACCAGCGCAGGTGCGATGGCTAAAAAGTCATCAGTCATGATGGATATTTGGCACCGACGACATCGCTCACATTTGATCTTTGCCAATTCCCCAACAACCCCAATGCCATCCCACAAGAGCAATCTCTCGCCTCCGCTCAAGCCAGCATTCTCTACTGCCCGCCCAACACCTTCCCAGACACTCTCTGCACCTGCGGTCCGCCCGTTGAACAGCGGTTCACACAGTCGATGTCGCACAGCACCCAGCTGAATCTCCTTCCCTGGTAAAGAGGGGATGTTGATGACGATCACATCGGCAGCGATTTCCGCTGCGGTGGTTGCTGCAGCAGCTTTTGCGGCCGCGGCTTGGATCTGCGCCTGTTGCTTCTTGGACTTGTGCGAGTGAGAGGCTGCTGGTGGCGCGTTATCTTCCACAAGCCTGAAGGCCATGTTAGCGAAAGTTTTCTGTAAAAAGACAGAATGACAGACTTTTTGGCCACGTCAAACCCATCGTCCTCCTTGGTCTGTGTCGTGCCAGCGACTACAGCGCTAGCGCCAGATTTAACCAACGGCACTTCGATGTCGTCGCCCGTACATTCGTTCCATACCACTCGCGCCACCTCTTTCACCAGCCGTCGTTTCTCTTGGTCGTCGAGTGTGTCCTTTCCAGAAGCCGTTTTCAACTCTCTGTCCAACCCTGCGTCATCAAGCAGTAATTGCTCAAACCACTCTTCACAGTCTGCTCCGCCTACTTGGATCGACACTGAAGCTTCCCACCGGACCGTCGAGTCTATGATGACGAAAACGGACGTTTCTGTCTGACCGAGATTGACAATGAGCCCTGTTGTTGCACCAAGAGCGTATATCGATGCGAGCGGTAAAGACAGTATTGAGAATGCCGGGACATTGAGGGATTCAAAGGCGAGTTGGGAGTATGCAGCTTGTGTCGAGAGAGGTAAGGATGGCGGTGATGCTGGCGGTACCAGCAGCAGAGAGGAAGTGTTTGTAGGAATTTTCAAGCTGAGCAAGGTATACAAGTGTGCTCTGATGTATTGTCAGCTTGGAACAAGGAACAAGCGACCACATCAGATTTCACTCACAGGACGAACTCTCTCCCGTCCCAGTCGTCCACAGCTTTGGTATGCCTGAACGGCCATCGTACGTCGAGCTTGTCCTCCCAGCCTACTTCCTTCTGCGCATTGACGAGGTCTTCGCCCACAAGCCAACCACTTCGGCTCTCAGGCGCATGGGAGTGATCTCCATCCATTGCTACATCTCCGTTGGTCTCTGCATTTTTACTGGATGACGCGTGTGGAACGGCATAGCATGCTCGAAGGGTCTATCAGACACACGATGATCAGTGCGTAGCCATACAGCAGAGATGGGCGCGGTTGACTTACTACACTGGGTAAAGTGAGAAACTCGCCCAGACCGTGCACTGCGCGGATGACCTCGGTATCACAATACACGACTGTGGGTTGTGTGTCTCTGAGCGAGTATGACATATTGCCTGTGGTATCAGACGTGTAATGAACAAGGACGAAAAGATCAACATGAGCAGGTTCAGTTATATGAGACGTGTTTTGGTTGTGCACGTTAGGCTCGTCGGGATATTTCTCAGTGTGCAAGCGAATAGGCGCGTCGGGGTAGATCCGGTTATCAAGATCTAAGATTGTCGAATGAGTATTATTGTGAAAATCGCTATCGCTGTTGACTTTTGACCTCTACCTGGTCCCTTTTCCAGCCTGCCCACGAAAAGCGTGCTTGACGATGTACCTCACAGCCCCACCTGCGCTCGGGGATACGATCTGTTTCGAGATCTACTACGGAGTGTCATCACCATGGGCATTACTCGGAGCTCCCGAGGCCGAGCGCATAGCGCGCGAGAACGGACTCGCGATCCACCTCAAGCCTATGACGGTGGTAGAGGAGAACGGTGGAATACGAGTGCGTACTTTCTCGTCCACAATTTCCCCTCTTACTACCTCAAGCTGACGGAGGAGTACAGTTAAAGACGAGACATCCCGCTCGACAAGCATATCACGCTCTCGATCTCTCCCGAACCGCGAAATCACTCAATGTGGAAATGGCACCAACACCGAAATACTATCCGCCCCCACCGCGGGGGATCGAGCTCGCAGGACAAGCGATCATCCGTGTCCAAGCCCACTACGGTGTCGGATCGGCAGAAGCTCTGCGATTCAGCTATAATATCCAGAGATGTATCTGGGTCACGGAAGCGGGCGACTATTGCACTGTGGACGTCCTGAGGCGACTGGCGGCTGAGTCTGGGATACCGGATGATATTGTTTTGCAGACTGTCGTTGATAAGCGGGACGATGAGAGTGATGAGGGCTTCAAGGGCTGGAAGAGAAATCATGAGGAAGCTGTCAAGCTAGGTACGTATTTTGGTTTATAAAAATCGATGATTAGCTGATCAGGACTCGTAGGGATCTTCGGTACGCCCAACTACGTCGTCAACGGCGAGATCTTCTGGGGTCAGGACAGACTGCACATGGCAGAAACGAGGATAAAAGAGCTCGTGGCTGCGGGCGCTGTCCCGGTCAAGTATTGAGAACGGCTTCAACATGCCGTCGACGACAAGACTGAGAAATCACAGTCGTAAATTAGAGACATTAGAGCAATAGATGCATTATATCGGTGTCATATCCGAAGTAGCGTGTCAGAGGAATTTCTGTAGATGTCGCTGTCTATCTATGGACGATACCCGGCTTCCTAACGCATATCAGAGTTGGCGCTAAAGGCAGACAAAGCTCCATTGAGAGTAAGCACAGCTCCCAACGTGGCTCTCGTAACATGTCTTCTGCGTTACAATGACTCGTCGCCAGCATACCGGACGTCTGCCTCGCTCTCAAGCCACTCCATCCAGCTCTTGAGGTACTTGCTGCCCTGAGCCACTGTTGATGAATCGCCCACAACGCACTATAACATGCCTCAGTTATGTACCTTTAGGGTCCACAAATCAAACTCACAAGCTGCCGCTTAGCACGGGTCATAGCGACGTTCAACCGTCTGTACTCGCCCAGGAAACCGACTTCTGCCGTAGCATTGGACCTGACCAACGATAAGATGATGGCCTACGCGAGATACTTAGCGCCGTGCAATGAGGATTAGAGTAGAGTAGATGAGCAGCAAGACTCACTTCTCGTTCTTGGCCTTGAAGTCCGTCGACACTGCCTATGGTCATATCTGGATATTCCTCGTGTAGCATCGACGATATGAGAGAAACTTGAGCTTGATACGGCGTGACAATCCCGATGTCCACCGGTGGTACACCCAGCCCCACCTATCCGTATCCAGCGTATCAGCCTCTTAGCTGAGAAAAGATGCTCGTAGCACGTACCAGCTTTCGAGCCCATTTGGCCACGACCACAGCCTCGTTCTCGTTACTCTTGCTTCCCTCGCCAAGCTTGCCTTTGCCTCCACTCTCACTGTCGCCCTCTGTCCGCTCGTAGAACTCGCAGCCGGCCGTATCGAAGAACACTACCGTTGGCTCAAGTACATCTTTCGCTTCTTCGCTCGTCGTATCTTCCACACTGGGCAGCTCGAGCAGAGTCCGCTTGGACACCGAAGAGTCGGATACGAGAGCCGAGTCGTACAGCGTCTCCGAAGGGAATGAGGCTATTTGCTCGTTCATCCGATACTGGACTTGCAGGACCCGCTTGATGCCTGCGCCGTATATCCTCTCCAGGCGCTCGAATAGAGTCGTCTCCAGTGTCCGAGGTGGGCGAAGCGACGATGGCTTACCTTCGATATCGAGGCCGTTCATCACGCCACTGATTTCTTTTTCACTCGGCGCAGCGGTGACTTTCCCCGCTTTGTCCTCCTTGCTCATGATAGTCGGTGGCAGCTACAGGATAAGTGGTGAGCGACAGCTACCTTGATCACGATCTCTGACCCACCTGCTGAGGGTCACCCGCCAATATCAACTTTTTCGACTTCAATATCGGCACCCAGCAAACCGCTTCGACAGCTTGTGTAGCTTCGTCAATGATACAAACGTCGAATATCAGATTGTTGAGCTGCCTTGAGCCGGCGCTGTGGCACGTTGCAAGGACGACCTGAGCGTTACATTAGCATGATCATTTATGGCAAGCTGAATAAGAACCCACTTGTGCACCGTTGACTACCGTAGTGACAACTTTGCCTTCTCGCTGGCGAAACCTGAACACATTCAGCCATATTCATTCGGCGAACTCACTCTTTGCGCAGCTCTCTCACTTCACCCCAGAGTTTTCCCCTCTCTTTCCCTTTGATAGCGCCTTTCTCGCCCCTCTTCTTGCCCAAATCACCAAGATGCCCCTGCAGCTCTTTGCCCACATCTCTCAGTAGTTCGCCTTCCTCGCCATTGGCCGCGCGCCAATCCAGCGTTTCCCTAACTAAATCACGATGGACTCTCGTCGGATGTCCTATCCGCAATATCGAGTTTCGGGGGAGTAGAGCAGAGTAGGGCGGTAATTGAGCTAGTGCGTGTAGCCGCAAGAGCAGGTTGTCCAGAGCTAGATTCGAGGGTGTAGCTATAAGTATCCTTGGCGGTTGTGTTGTGGAGGATGATGCTGGGCGCGAAAGAAGTTGGAACACCAGTTCAATGAGCGTATGTGTTTTGCCAGTCTACTCCTTGTCAGCGTGGTCAACATGTACTGCCGACAGGGAACGTACGCCTGGCGGACCATGGATACACGCTATCGTCTCTGCTTTCAGACAGAAACGAATAGCTTCTTTCTGACTATCATTGAGCTTCTGGTCGTACCACTGTATATCGTCTGCTGGGGTTTCATCGGACAGACCCCTGACAGCCTCGGGAACAGCTTTGGCCCACGAAGGCAGCTGTATGCTGAGCAGCGAATTGACTAAAGGAAAGTTGAATGCGTTCGGAGTCGGTGCGCCGTCCTGGGGCAAAATCAGTCGCTGCAAGTGTGCTAATGTCCTGTCCATCCGATCAAAAGTAACCGAGTTGGCGAGCTTCAACCTTCGACTCTCGTCAGCTAAAGTCTACAATGGTCGACTGCCAGCTCACAGTCTGAGCCTCTCGGGCAGGTCGACCTCCTTGTTCCCGTCGACTGCAACGACGACCTTCTCCTGTCCCACGCGGTACACCACGCCTTCGACCGCACTCTCATCGTCGCCCTCTTTCTTCTTGCCTTTAGACTTGGTCGACGCAGAAGTAGCGACGTGCCCTTCTATCCGGACCGTATCGCCGTTCCGGAACGTGTGCGGCGGTAATGCAGGTGAAGTGTGATATGCTAACGGCCGATGTAGCTCGATTAGGCTGCGTGCTATCAGCTGACTGTCAAGCTCGAAGAGGCGGAGGAGCTCACTTCTTCCCGCCAAGACCTACACTAAGGCTCGACACGCCCAGCCCGCCCAACGCTAGTCCCCGCTGCTCAAGTAATCGAGGCGAGCAGTTGGAATTCAGTAATCGGGTTTGTTCTTCCTCAGCTTTGCGTTCTAGCTCTAGCAGGTATTGATGCCGCGTGATGAACGCTTCGAGCACCGATCGAGATGGAGGGGCAGGGCGTAGTAGCTTGTCGGTCATCTCGCCCTCGAGCTAGCTTAGATATGCATGGAGTGATGTTGGACAATTGTTACAAACAAATGTCGACATGTTAGTACGAGTTGAGAGCTGTTACATCATCACTTTTTGTCTCGTTCAACACTGAGGACATCCTGATGAGAACCGCTACCTGGATTCATCGTTGGCTCTGTCACACAGACCACTTGGCAGAGCTCAGCTCGGAGACAGGTCTTGGCCGACGCGTAGCGATCCGTTGCATTATAAAGTATCTATTCGACCGCCTCGTCCACTTTCGCCCCCCGTGTCTCGCTTTCGCTTGAGCCATCTCTACTTGCTTCCTCGCCGAGCACTTTGGTCTCTCCCCACGAGACGGACCTCTTTTTCTTTACGCGCTGTTTACCAGGGGGCGGGAAGGATCCATCTTGAAGCTGAGGCGAGGCAGTGGGGGAGGTCGCGCTTGGTCGGCGGACCGTGGATGGCGCGGCGAGACTACTTCCTCTCTGACCTTGCGTCGAGCTGCTCTCGCCTATCCTCGATTCCTCGTCGCCCGCTGCCTCCGTGTCAACCTCTTCCTCCAACTTTCTAATCTCCTCATCAAGATCCAGCTCCCTGTTCATAGCTATTTCGTACCCCTCGCCGCCGGGCTGCTTGTTCCACTGGATCTGATCAACATCCTTGAACGTCTCCGGCATGGTCAAGTAGAACACCAGCACGCTCAAACACGCGCCTCCGGTAAGATCGATCAAGTAGTGATGGGACAAGTACATTGTCGCCCACCAAAGTACACTCACGTACGCCCAGTAAGCCGGCTTGAACGCGGGGAAGAAATGCGATAGGAATAACGCTTCCATCACTGCGCAGCCAGAATGGAGTGACGGAAATGCTCCAAACACCAGAGGCGCAGCGCCGAAAGTATTGGCGTAGCCGGAAGAGTGGAAGACGCGGTCGATACGGAGCAGACCGCCAGGCGAACCGGGCATCGCGTAGTTTGCTGGGGTCAAGCCATGAATGATCTCGTACCCTAGAATAGAATTGGAAATTAGCGAGCTACAACAGATACCAAGTGCGTAGTTCAGTGCGCGACTTACAAGGCGCGGCACAGGGGAGTAAGAGCTGAGTGACGACACCGAGGAGGTTCATCCAGCCAAAAGCTTTACCCCAGTACTGGACACTACCCCTTGGACCCAGGACCCAGAGGATAAAAGCGACGATGAAGGGGACGGCGAAGTGCATGACGCCGTACGGCAGCCACGCGATGACATCGAGAAGCGCGTTTGTATAGCGCGTCTGCAAATCGGAGATATTTGCGCCGTACAGGACCGATTCTAGGGCTGGGAGGAGAGCGACATGGATCTCGGGTCGTGTTGACGACGGGATGAATCGCGCGCTGAAGAAGGTGATGAGCCACGCGAAGACTGGGGTAGCGGGGAGCACGAATTGGCTCGTCATGGGCACCGCTATGGCCAGGATGTACGCGAGCGGTATACCGAGTTTCAAAGGGAAGCCAGGCGTTGTCATGAGGTACAAGTTGTACACTGCACACAAGGTCATGAATGCCAAGGGCAGAGAGTTGGCTAATGTGAATTGATGCTTTTGTAATTTGGCGAGATTGATCCGCGGGTCCCGCGAGAGATCTAATCGCTGCAACGCTGCGGTCAGGGCGAGCAGGAACGGCGTGAGCAACGCCGACGGGCTAGTCGTATTGGGCAAAGAAGTCGGTAAGCCCGGTATTGACAGGAGCTTGAACGCTCGCAGGAGCGGCGAGAAGATCATACGAGGTATCGAAGCCGACGGCATCTTGCCAAGCGCTGAACGTGGGTGTTGGGGGCGTTGCTGGAAGGAGACTTGTCTAGTCGCGCTGCACCGTGTTCAGGCGGTTAGACGTGACGGCCGAGAGAGCAATGTTTTCACTTTTCCGTCACGAGCAGCGTGCGTATCCGGGACGAGCAAGCTGTATCGAGAGCGAGTAAGCCGAAAGTCGTTATACGTGTATTATGTATGGTGTTCTGTAGAATACGTTGCACCAATACAGGACGTCAATAGTCAACAAGTCGATGTTCGACGGGATCAAATGCTGAATGACACAAGCTCATGTGGCACATGACCGCAGCGTGCTCCTGGTGACTACCCCATCAAATCCAAATCATACACGGTGTAGTATGCAGCAGCATTACGAGTTGCCGTTGTACGCAATGATCTTGCATCTTCGTTCATGCTACTTGATCCTTTCCGGCATGCAGCACAGTATCAAACTACAACTTTGCCCCTCGTCCTTGCTTTCGCTCTGGAGAGGCAGCATCAAGTCAATCCTTGCCCAAAACCTCCTTGATGCCCTTGATGACCTTTTCGAGATCTCCGCGCTGCCTGTCCACGGCGGTGACGCCCATGTGCCCGATCCGGAAGTACTCTGTGGCGATAGCCTTGTGCAAGCCTGCCGCACAGACGATGTCTCGTCTGTAGCAATTCACGCAACGATGAATTTAGCAAGAGTCCGACGCATAGAGGTGTGCTTGTATAGAATGTGGAATCCACTCACTCGGCGAGCTTGGGCAGGACATCGGGCGCTGTGACTCCCTTGGGGAACTTGACGGCGGTCATTCCATTGGCGGCAATGTCCCTGGTCTTGGGCACGAAGCCGAGGCCGATCTCCGCCAAGCTGTCCTTGACATACTTGCTGGCTGCCTTGTGCGCTTCGAAACGCTCGGTCAGAGGTTTGGAAGTGATGGCTTTGAGCGCGACGTTCAGCGCGTAAATAAGCTGGACGGGGGCTGCGTGTCACAGTTTGTTAGGTCATGAGACGGATCATCGTAATGGCGCGAGGTTTCGACTCACGAGTCGCAAAGTACGATGGCTTGCCAGCCTCGTACGCCTGCATGATCGGCAACCACCTCTTCCAGGAGATATAGAAAGCGTGCACGGGGGACTTCCTGTTCTCGAGGGTCTGCGCGCGTCACACGAAACTCAGTAACAGCGCTATGTTTGGAGAGAGAGAGAGACGCACCTGGATAGCCCGCTTGCTAGCGAGCACGACGCTCAGCCCCGGAGGCGCACCAATACCCTTTTGAGTCGCAGACACCACGACGTCCAATCCCCACTCATCAAACTTGATCTCCTCGGAAGCGACAGAGCAGACGGCGTCGAGGACGATCAATGAGTCGGGCGAGTGTTTCTTGATTAGAGAGGAGATGTGCGCTGCAGGAGAAAGCACTCCGGTGGAGGTGTCGACGTGCGTGATGGTGACTACTTTCGGCTTGGATGCGAGCGTGGCGACGATGGCGTCGTCGCTGCGAGCGTTGCTTAGCACTGATTGATCTGTGGCTGTGTGAATGAGGATGCTCACCTGGGCACGTCACCGACGTCGGCCTTGACTTGATTGACCTCTGCGCCGTACGCGGCGAGGCTGGGGGGTGAAGGGTATCAGCTATGTAATCGAGCACGAAAGCACGCTAAAGTAGTAGACTCGGTTGCAGAGAACAGCCATATGACAAAGCCAGATCACAGTGAGAGACAGATAGATGATGACCGCAACTCACGCCTCAGCAAAACTATCCCCAAAGTACCCCGTATTCAGCACCACAGCCCCGTCCCCGGGCTCAATCAGATTCGCGCCAACGGCGTCCCAGCCGAGCGTGCCGCTGCCCGCGACTAAAAACGGCTGAGACCCACTCTCTTTAGTGGAGTAGAGGATATCTCTGAGCAGACCCAGGCATTCGCCGAAGACGGGTATGAAGGCGGGCGAGGTGTGGGCTGTCCCTGGGGTAGCGTTCGCCAGGAGGACTGAGTCGGAGAACTCGATCGGGCCTGGGATCCTGCGCGCATCGGAGAACTTGTCAGTATCTCAACGCCGCAAAAATCAGATGAGGGGTAGGGAGATGGAAAGTTAGGGGGATAGGCGGACACTCACACAAGCAGCTTGTGGTTCGCTTGGTGGAATTCGGACATTGCTCTGGTACTGATCCTGATCGAAGTACTGGGAGTAGTCAAGCTAGGTCGAAGGGCTACAGGGGCTGGGGCGAGACTAGATATAAGCGCGGTAGTTGCTGTGCGTGGTACTCTGGCTACGGTGCTGAGGCGCGGGTGCATTCCTCACTGACTTGCGGGCGAGATTGTACAGTAACGCAAAACACAGAAATGACAAGGTGAAGAGCGATGGCTACGAATCATCTTAACTCCGAGTACCCGACTGTGGACTGCTCGCTCTCCTCCGGGTCAAATACGAGTAGTCGAGTAAGCGGGTCACCGCTCTCCGGTCTTGCCGGAAATCACTTCCGCCCGCCCGCCAATAAGACGCTCTTATTATCAACTTGTATACATGTATGTGACGGCGCATGTATTATAGATTTGTATCGATGTCTCTTGTGCACTACGAGTATACGATACAAAGCGTGCACGCATGTATATTGCACGATGCCACTGCCCACTGCCCACTGTCCACTGCCCACAGTTCTCCAACTTCTGCCCAACCCCAACTGCATGTCGCTCCAGTTCCCGCACGGTGTCCACGCTCAGATAGTCTTCGCAAACGCGATGAAGCCAGATAGTCCTCTGAACGTTCCCTTGGCCGTAGCACCATAGTGTTCGAGCGTATGACCATCCTTGTCCCTCCACGTTCCGTCAGTGTCGACGAGACCGTACTGCAGCGTGTTCTGATTCGCCAGGAGAGTCTGCATCATCTCGCCGACGATTTGCTATATCGTCGAAAGTCACGTCAGCTAGTGTACTCCAACTCAACTCAAGGAACACGCGCAACCCACCTTCGAATCTATCATCACATTGACTTCCTGCGAGTGGAACCACGATTGACTGTCTGTTGACACGCGGTATATCAGCACTATTTTCAAAGGGATATAAGACTGTAACTCACCTTGATTTCCATTTCCAATGATCAGGACCTCGTCGTCATACGCCGCAAACTTGATATGGCAATTACGCTGCTTCTTCACTGCGTTCAAGGGCCGGACCTGGTCTTTGCCCGTATACCAATACACTTTGAGATACTGCTCTTTCTTGTCCGCTCGCAAGATCTTGTACAATCGATCGACCACTTCTTCGTTTGTTCCACCTTGGAATGGAATCGATTCGCCTTTATCGTTGAACCCTGGGTCCCGAGATCGTATCAGTATTGCTTTCGCGCAAAACGTATAAGTCACGCTCAAAACTCACCCAGATCGAGCAGGAGTACCACTTCCACGCCCCTACGACAGGTCTGCTTGATAGCGCGGACTATAGGTCTTGCGTTGAGCGTAGGCGTTTGACTGATACCTGTTTAGCTAACTAGCTAATTTGGATTCTTGCGAAAGACGTCACTCACACAAACACCTTTCTCTTGGCGTAGCGGAAACCTGCCAGCCAAGCGGCGTTCTGGGGATTTCGGATATCTGCTCCAAATATTAGTCTGACTCAACCAATCCTTCAAAATTTACACACCATGATGTCCTGGGACTGAGAAGAAACATCATCAGCAAAGTCCCCATCGTAAACATAGAACAACTCACATCCATGCGGCTTGCGACAACACATAGCGATGGGGAACGGATCGTGTGGCGCGTGCACTACGTGAGGCCTGAAACTGTCCAACTCGTCGGAATCCTCCACGGTTGCCCACGCTTCTGACAAGGCTCCGGCGTCTGTCAAACGATCAGCACTAACCGTATCATTTGAAGCCCGAAACACTCACTGAACTTCTGCGAGAGCTTGAACATCCGCTTGCTTCCCGTGCCTTCAGGCGGCATGACCGAGTCGTTCCTGGTGGGCTTCATCATAGCCACGATCTTTCTCGCCTTTTCATCGTCTTGTTCTCGAGCAGAAGCCACTGGCATCTCATCTTGTGACTGAGCTGTAATTGGAAGGACCTCGCCATGAGCTTTGGTCGGCGAGCGACCCATGCGGGGTTGCTGAGGTTGGGAATCAGGCGCAATGTCGGAACCCGCTGCGTAGTCGTGCTCGAGGGGGAGACGTAGTGATGATGGGGCTGGTGATGCGGTGAAACCGTTTCGTGTCGTTGGCGAAGTAAGATGATCTCCATGCGACACCGAGGCAGTCGCGGGAGAATCATGTAGATTCTCGCTTGCGCCAAACAATCGGCCCGACCCATCGATATCCGATGTGACCAACGGGGAAAACGCGACGTGATGCCGCTCCGAGTTCCTTCGACTGCGAGTGTCGATACTTGGCCGAGGGGTACGCTCCTTTACCTCGGGTGCAAGCGCTGTGTGATCCCAGTCGCCGTTATCTGACACCCCGTTGGGGATGGGATACGTCTTGGACTTTGGCATCTCCGCGGTGGAGATAACGGTAGGCGACGAGTCAGCTTCGGATGAGCCCGACGTGGGCGCCGTCGCGGACATGATAGCTGCTCGCTCGTCGTCGTGGTGGCCTGTAGCTACGTGAGCAATACGCCCAGTAATCAGCGGCACATAACTCACCAGCAGACATGAGTGTTCCCTCATTATAGCTTGGCCGTCTACTCGGGGCTCTGCTGTTGGACCGACTTGTCACGCCCAGTCCCCATCTCTCCCTGAAATCTCGCAATTCCTTCATGGCAACTTCGCGCCTCGCTTCAAACCCTTCTCCAGGCTTCCAATCGGCCAGATTCTGTCTTTGATGATCAACGACTTTTCGCACCACATCGCGTAATCGTTCTCCACCGCCTGCACCTCCTCGCTCCTCGTCAGCATCCCTTGTTTGGCGGCGGAGGAGGATCCGCGCCGCTTTGGCCGCCTTGAGGATCTCGATATCGTCGAAATAGGGGTTGTGATCTTGGAAGAGGTAGTGCGGCTTGCCTGTGACAGGGTCAAGGGGCGGCTGATATGGCGTTGTCATGCACGGTAGAGGCGGGGACAGTTTGTTGTACCATGAATGCAGAGCGATTTCGTAGAACGCGTCGACAACGGGACCTTCGAAATGACTCATGAGTTCGAGATTTGGTCGATCTGCAACAGATGTCAGCGTGCTTCGTGGACTTCGTCGCATTGGCCTCACCTTGAATGTTGTTACTGTTGATCAGAGCGACTTTACGGTCAACAATGAGGAATTTGGCATGGAACGTTCCAAGCAGTACACGGTGGAAGTTCTATGTGCGGTCAGTCGAAGCACTCAAAGTATTGATTGCACTCACCACCACCTCCATATCCAAACCTGGCACATCCTCTTCTGTTGGCAGATCAAGAGGCGACCATTCTTTCGGTTTGACAGGCGCATGAGCGTTCCATAGTTGTTCCCAACTACCTCGATCATACATGATTTTGACGATGACTTTTGCTCGACCTTCTTTGACGACTCGTGCCGACAGATCGCGCAGAGCACCAGATATGGTGTTGACAGAGTTGGACGGTCTAGCACTATATGTCAGCGGACGTTGATGAGGAAAGAACCAGGTTGACTGACTGCCAGTAATTCGTAGCTAGGAACACCTCCTTTTCCGCCCGTATGATCACGTCCCGGTAGTGCTGCATAATGTCCGGGATGAGAGATATGACGGATAGGGGCATGGTCGCGGTGGATCCTAGTAGGTCCGGAGGGACTAAGCCGGACAACGGGTCTCGCTCCAGCGTCGGTAATAAGGAGATGTACATCTGTGCAAAGTTAGTTGATACGTTCATCACGATAGGTAACGTACCTTCCAAAAAAGCTCGGAGACGACCACACCGTCGCCCCCCTGTCCCTCCAATTTCCACCCAGCCCTTCGACGCAACCCTTCACCTTGCCCCACGAGTCGTTTCATCTCTCTCTCCGTCAGCCCATCAATGACGGAATGCTTCACTTTGAACCGCCGTATCAGCCGCCAGAGCGGGTTGGCTTGCGGGAAGACTTTCCGCATAGCCTTGCCTGCGGAGTGCGTGGGGTGATCATTGAGGTAAGTGGACAGAAGTTTGGGAGGAGTAGAGGGTCCCGCGTGCGATTTGGAGTGAGACGGCTGGGGATAGGCTGCAGGTGTTTTGGGTGTTACGGGTGTTTGCGATACGGTGTCGGAACCAGCGGGCTTGGGCTTGCTTGGGGTAAGTGGGTGGTCCTGCATCATTGTGGAAGTAACTGTTGCCTGCGAGGATGGGGTGGTTGTCGCTTGAGATGAGGGGGTTGCTGTTGAGGTTGATGAAGATGCTACAGCTGGACCAGCTTGCACATGATTCGACTCGTGGAGAGGTGATATTGCGGACCCCGTGTGCTCGGACATGGCGCGGAAGTGGTCTTGCAGGTATTGGGTAGACTGTTATGAGGTGACCAGGTCGCTGGACACCATGAGACGATGTATGTTGATTGTACTTTCGAACCAGAGATGATTATTGATGGTCGTCGAGTATTCTGCCGGTGCTGTGCTGTCTGGGCTATGACGCAGGTCGGGGCTGATGAAACGGACTGATCTCCGAACAGTCGAATGATGTATGATGTATGAGCGGAGAAAGGATGCTGTGTCGTCGCACAAAGGTAAGGTAAGGTAAGGTGACTGACTGGAAGAACTCGTATAGTAATTGATCTATTGTTGGTACAGTGGTACTATGCTATGCACAGCACTGGTCGTAGGCAGCAGTTGAGCGAGAAAGAGAGTACGAGTACGCAAATGGCAGTGAGTCATGCGCAGTGGGCAGGATAATAAAAGGCTACAGGCACGGGTCATACAGTATGCGTATTACCCTCGGCTCAAGACAGCATTCCGCTTATGGCAGTCACCTCGGGATCGTATTCTATTTGTGGATTTCGTAATGGATTACAAACGGTCTCCTAATCAGCCAATCTTATCACTGTACCAGCAGCGCTCATAACAATATAACTACAGTAACGTCTACAACGGATAGCTACTGTACAACTCATCATGACGAAGTAGTCTGATTTGAGCTCTCACACCTGCCCACCCACGCGGAAGTGATGCAGAGCTTTGCTGATGAGCATGAAGATCACCAGACCCAGTATGACGACGATCAGCAGCAGCAGGAGGACTAGAGTGCTTGTCAGCGATGGCTTCGAGATCTCTCATGCATAATATGCATAATCACTTACATTGACTAAGCCTGAAGAGGAACTGTCGCTTGCTCGTTCTGCTCGCTATACGTTCTTTCGCACGGACAATCTCCGAGCTGAGGTAGAGGGACTATACGTATCGTAGTATATGTTTGATCAGCTGAAGGTGGAGTACCATGATGAGAGATGGGTGACTGACCACTTCATCCGACCACAGCTCGATCCTGCTGAGCGCGTTCACCGCGTCGCCGCCTTCCGCTCCGGGTATCCTAGTCAAGCGGGAGACGCTCCTTCCTTCTGATTCAGGTACACTAGATCGGACCTCTTCCTTCTCACTGACTACGTCGCGCCAGGGTGTCGTCCTCACGCGCATCCGTTCCACGTCTCCAGCGCGGTCCGATAGGACTTGTCGCAAGTGAGCTTGGAATGGTGGGATATGCTCTTGCATCGCTTGTTGTAGCGACGACGTTATTGCCTGTGAGCCGATTTCAGGATGTTAGCGGTTTCCATCTCGACGTGATGTATATGAGCACGTTGTCGCACCTCGGCATCCTCGTCGGACTTGTTCAATCGGTCGAGTATAGGCGGCGTGTTGGTAAGTAGGTGATGCTTGATCGTGGACTATCCCACACAAGTATACGTTAGGGCAACGAATGAGTTCGAGGTGGACTACGTACCAAGCTAGACCGAAGGACCCGTTCGTGCTCTTCGCACGCAGCAGTCAGTCGCTCGATCTGCTCCTGTAACGGACTATCGAACCATCAGACCCCGCTCGCGAGTAGAACACGCGGGTGACACTCACTGTGTACTGCGAGCAGCTAATGGCACACTCCTCTTCCTGACTGGTACGCTGGGCATAGTGCGCGTGACAGGTGGCCGAGCGTAGGGCGGTACGGCATAATGCTTCGTAGGTGCTGGCGGGGCCGAGTTTGGGGTAGGCGCCGAAACTCGCGAAGACGAGGCGTTGGGTACGGTGAGCTGCAGCCGGGGCTGACTCGGCATGGTAGCCATTGCGCGCGATGGGCTGACAAGTCACAGTGACGACCCGACCTCCAACAAGCTACAAAGGATCAATCGTTATCCCATCTGGCTACTTTAGATGACAGGACTCAGGCACTAGTGATCCCACGTGGCAAAGGGCAGATTGATACCGTGGAATACGGATGCTCCGGTGACCTGAGTGAGCCGGGGTCTGAGATCTCGGTACTTGACATGGCACTGACGTCTTGGTGCCGTAACTCTCTCTCAGCATACTTTGCATACGACTGTCCACTCAATTCTTGATTGATTGAAGCGAGCCGAGACGGTACCCCAACACAACTAAGTGGGAGCAAGATACATTATAACGCCTTTCTCCTATTACACCGACCTCTCTGTCACACCCAGCAGACCCAGCAGACGCAGCAAGATGAGCGCCGATCGCACCATGCAGCCCGTCTCGTCCAACGAGCAGATGGATGAAGCCGACGTGCCCATTCGAGGTATCCAGGTGGGTCATACCTCCTTCAGCTAGTATAGTGACCTTGGCTAACCAGCTTGGGGTAGGACCATGCGTTGATCGGTAATCTGAGAGTGAGCCATCATTTTGCCCACGCAAAGACAGCTCATTAATAATTGTGCACAGACCGCTGCGCTAGTCAGCGTAGACGGCTCGATCGAGTCCATGTGTATCCCTTACTTTGACTCGCCAAGGTATGTGTCCTAGCTACTTTACACAACGTCAACTGACCTGCTGCAATACTCCATAGTGTGTTCGCGCGCATCGTAGATGCCAACAAGGGAGGACACTTCTCCATCACTCCGTGAGCGCATTTCCCACGTATGTTCACGCGGTCTATGCTGACACCTTGCAGCACATGGGCATTCAAGCCGTAAGCGACATCGTTCTAGCACTGCCATAGTCCGCTAAACAGAGCACGCAGGAAACAAGCCTATGCCCCGAACTCCAATATCCTCGTCACCAAGTTCCTGTCAGAAGAAGGCGTCGGAGTGATGACGGACCTGCTGGTACCCCGCGGTGCCAACAGGACCGGATCGCAAAGTCGGTCGTTCCTTCCTTGGCTAATCAGGAAAGTGGAGAGCATTCGCGGGACTGTCCCATTCCGTCTCGAGTGTGCACCCGCCTTCAACTACTGCCGGGACAAGCACACTACCGAGGTGAGCGCTAAGTCTTGCTACGACACCAATATGTTAGACTACGCTAAACAAGTCCGCAACTACAGCTTGTCGAGGATGACTCTGTGACGGAATGCGATCATACCAGCAAGGGCGTCTTCACGTCCTCCTCGCTCACAATGGATCTGCGCTACTTGACATTTTCAACAGACCAGTGTGTTTCCGACCCCTCGTTGGAACTCAAGGTCGAGGAACTGAAGGGCCGGAAGCTGCTCGGTCCCGCCATCACCGCCGATTTCGAGCTCCAGGAAGGCCAGTCGGTCATTTTCGTTCTGCGGGAATGCGGAGACTTCAGTTATTCCAACGATGAACATCGGGACGTCGCCAATCCCAAGCCGGAACGAGCGGAGAGTCTGGGTGTCCCAATGAACAAGCTTCTCGAAGCCAGTAGCAAGCTCAGACCAAAAGACAACCCCATGTTGACCAAGGTATGTCTCTAAGCAAACATCCGTTTCTGATACTCAAGCTAACGCTTGGAACAGGCGCTCATGAACGCGTTGATGCGGGATACGCAACTGTATTGGCAAGACTGGATTAATAGGAGCAAGTACAAGGGACGATGGAGAGAGGCGGTCCACAGATCGGCTTTGGTCCTGTGAGTGCACTCGCATATACACTTGACAGACCCTGACATCCACTCAGTAAAATGCTTGTCTTCGAGGAGACGGGCGCAATCGTTGCCGCACCCACGTTCTCTTTACCAGAAAACATCGGGGGCAAGCGGAACTGGTAAATCGATTCTGAGTGGTGAGAATTGCCTAGCTAACATTAGGCGTTAGGGACTACCGCTTCACCTGGGTGCGGGATACCAGTTTCACCCTCTACGCGCTTATAAGACTAGGCTTCACCGAGGAGTACGTGCACATTGATAAACACGCGACCGGAACGCTGATTCCTTCGACAGGGCCAACGCATACGTCGACTTCATTCTCGCTCGCATGCGCGATCGCAACTCTGACGGATCGTTGCAGATGTGAGTTAGACTCGGGACGGACATTGCAGTAAGCTAACACTGGCGTGTCTAGTGTATACACCATTCATGGTGGAAAAGTGCGTATCTGGTTCTCAATTTAGGTTATGTCGCTGATATGAGGGACAGGATCTGGAAGAGATCGAGCTTGACCACTTGGACGGGCACAAGGGCTCTAAGCCTGTCCGCATTGGAAACGGCGCAGCGGATCACTTACAGCTTGTCAGTACCACTACGGTTCCTCCGGCAATACCTGCTGACATCCAAAGCAGGACATCTATGGTGAACTCATGGATTGTATCTACCTTGCGCAAAAGTACAGCAAGCCATTGGTGAGTTTCGCCCTACTCGCACTTTGCTCCATACTAACACAACGCAGAGCTGGGACTCTTGGGTGGCGATCCGTCAAGTGGTCGATTTCGTTTGCACACAAGTCGACGAGCCTGATCTGTCCATCTGGTGAGTGCGTCGTTATTGGAAATGTCGTTTGCTAATTTGAGTAGGGAGGTCCGAGGCAAAAAGAAGAACTTCCTGTACTCCAAAGTCATGATGTGGTATGTCCATGTCCATGTCCATTCTCCGTTAGCCATTCACTGACACTGCTGGCTTTGTGCAGGGTCGCCCTCGATCGCGGACTGCGATTGGCAAATAAGCGGGATCTGCCTTGTCCGCACCGCGCCAAATGGCTCGACACGCGCGATAGGCTGTACGAGAATATCCAGCTACAAGGTTGGAAGTGAGTCCTGGTTCCATTACTCGCTACTCGCGAACTTTGTATTTCAGGCGCCAAGACTGACTCTCGTGGCGTAGTGACGAGCGCAAGTTCTTCTCGCAATCGTACGAGGACAAGGATTCGCTCGATTCTGCAGTCTGTCAGTATATCCCTCATCGAATACCAATTGTCGCTGATGAGCCGAAACAGTGATCATGCCCCTTGTCAGTGCGGACACCGTGGCACACTACTGCACATACTGACACGTCGCAGGTCTTCTTCATCTCCGCTGCTGATCCGCGATTCACCCAGACTCTGGACAACATACTGAAGACGTAAGCTTCCATCTATCCCATCTATCCCATCTATCCCAACTATGATCCCCAATAGATATACTGACGACCACGTCGTAGACCGGAGAAGGGCGGTCTGACGGCCAATTCGTCGGTGTATCGGTACAACGCCTCCAAGTCTGACGACGGGGTGGGAGGGGAGGAAGGCGCGTTCTCATTGTGTACCCTGTGGTGCGTCGAGGCTCTCACGAGGGCTGGGGCATACAATAAGGCGTATCTCGACAAAGCGTGAGTAGCTTCTCGCTATACCACTTTGACCGGAGACCGGAGACAGAAGTTGACGTGAGTCTGACCCGTGACTCGTGGTTCGTAGCGTGACGATGTTCATCGATTTCCTCGGGTACGGGAATCACTGTGCGCTGTACAGCGAGGAGATCAGCCCCGGTGGCGAAGGACTGGGCGTGAGTAATCTTGCAGTGTCACACTACACTGGCTAACGGCTTGACTGCTTTGGTCGATGCTCGACGCAGAACACGCCACAAGCGTTCTCCCATGTCACACTCATTTCCGCCGCGTACAACCTTGATAGAGTATTAGGCGGGAGTGGGGCGACCAGCACCTAGGTCAATCCTGCGGGTGAACGATCTCAAGTAGATCAGAGGCGTGAGAAAAGTGGAAAGAGTGAGAAGCAAGCGTCATGAAGTTCTGTAGAACCCATTAGTCCCATTTGCCAAGCAAGAAGTGAAGCAAGAAGTGATCATGCATGATATTGGCATCGAAGAACACAAAGAATTCAAGCAATTTTCATGCATGCTCTCGCCCTTCCACACCTGCCACACCCCGACACCATGTGACGGTAGCCTCATGTACACCGTGGGGGCACTAGTACACCCGCCCACTCGCCAGACCACCGGGGACAGGCTGGTTCGTCCACCTGCTCACCAGGCCCATGGCCCTAGCTCTACGAACGAGTTTCCCGATCTTACGCTGATTCTTCCACGTTAAACCCGTCTCATTCCGCCCTTTGATCTTGCCCATGGGGTTGACGAACGCCAGGGG